>CM039131.1:39376120-39528620 GCA_022036555.1 Microstegium vimineum
AATAAGATGCCGGGCGTCTTTTTTGTTAGTTACCCGAGCAGCCAGTTCTGATGTTTTCTCATACCATGTCCTACATAAATCACCTTTCATTGTTTGATGACTTGTCTGCAGGAGTAATAAACAGAGTGGGCAAAGAAGCATAATTTCAAACAATGTATTCTTCTAACTATCACATATGAGGGAACCGTTGACATTGACAATTACAGACCCAGTAAGTAGCAGGGCTGCTTACGGTTAAGTCTACAGGTTTCCTGTAGCCTTTTTTTGTCTACCTTTTCATGTTTTGTGGAAATGCTTTAGGTGGAACGGCGAGCTACACAAGATCAAATAGCTTACTTTGGACAAACACCATCTCAACTGCTGACTGTCCCTCACATGAAGAGGAAGCCATTGGCAGATGTCTTACGACTACAGGTAATTTTATATTAGCAGTGTTAGTGTGTAACTGAGTTGAAGTGTTTTTGTTGTTTAGCCTGTTATAAGTTATGTTAGGGTTAAGGCCAATTGCTGGTGGAATTGGTGTGTCAATGGCAATTAAGCAACTCATATTAAAAAGAGAAATTCCAGGAGTTGAATTGCGCAGCAGTTGCAACAAATTTAAAGATATTTCTTCCATTGTATTTGCTAAACTATTCTGGATCCAGTTGATCATTACCCCCACTTCCTTGCTCCTGATTAGAACCAGGATTTAGCCTATGGCAGTTGGCAGCCAAATTTACTACAGGTACGATATGAAGAATTGCATTTCTGGGAACCGACCAGCAGACCATCATAGTGACTCCATTAGAAGTTTTGAGGCACAATTTTACCACTGAAGCTGGTTTCGGCTTGTGAATTGTTTATGGCGATGGGATTAGTCCTCTATACCTTAGTTGATAGTTGGATTAGTATGTGCAGAGAACTGCGAAATAACAATGTCGCTTGGGGTAATCCATTGAAGTCAAGTGAAGGATGGAGACCCAAAATTCTGTGTATGGGTGGTAAACCAGGCCTGAATCTGGTCTTCATTGGATTTTTTTTTTAGACGGCAAACTTACGAAGAACTAGGTTCCATTGTAAATAAAGAATAGGCACCCAAATCTGAATTGGCCAGGATTCGAACTTGATTAGTGAAGATGTAATTTGATTTCTTGAACATATGAACCTAGCTATCTAGGCAATTTCTATTGATATATTTCTGTCAGGATGTATTGTCCATTGTCTCTATTTCCTTTGTCATTCTTGCCCACTTCTGGCAGTTCTTGTGCTGCGTAAGTACTTCTAAATATAGTATAGTAGTACTTACCATCTAAATATAGTATAGCACTTACTAAGCATTCTTATACTGTCATACTTCACATTCATGGTATAATAGGCTACTTCACATTCATGGTATAATAGGCTATGTGGCTCACTATTATTTGGCACAGCTTGACCCTTAAATTTACTGTGCAGACAATATTCCGAAATCCAAGTGAACTTAAATCCTACGTGCTTCCACATCCAGATCGTTGCAACGTTCCTGCCAGTGCTATGCTTCTATCAAATGACTCTATTGTAGTTGTAGATGTAAATGCCCCAGCAGCACATGTGGCACTTCACCAATGGCAGCCTAATACTCCAGATGGTCAGGGAACACCTTTCCTTTTCCATCATGGTAGAAATTCCACAAATTCAACCAGTGGCGCACTCATGCGTATTTTCAAAGGATCTGCTGGTTCCGCAGAAGACTATGGGTTCCCAAGGGCTATAGCATTTGCCGCTTCTGCAATCCGTAGTTCAGCAGTTGTTGCTGTCACATGTGACAAAGAGATAATTACTGGTGATTGCTTCTTTTCTCTGCTTGTCTATATATATTCCTTATTTCTTTTTTTTATATTTGGTACGAAGAGATAATTACTTTTCTCATTCGTTTTTCTCATACCACTTTCTTTGTGATATACGGTCCCTACTGGAATTCATAGAAAGCGATGCTTTATTCTGGTACAATATCAAATTCAAACTAAGTCTACAGAAGAAACAATCCAGGGTGAACAAGAGTCACTCTGCTAATATGGTTTCCTGTATCTTATTAAATTGCATATTGAATTGTGATTTGTCATGTACTCAGCAACTCTCCCTCTACATATATTGAAAGTTAGGTTTTTGAAGTCTTTTAGGCAGGCAGTCAATGGCCTCATTATGTTTGAGCTATATAACTAGTTCTGAATTTGCTTGTTTTATTGATGGAGTGTGCTATGGTAATTACAAGCTTATTTCATTATAGTTGGTTATCTTTCCGTAAATTTTCTTATAAACCTAAAAATCATTTTTCTCAATAATAGGTGGCCACGTTGATGGTTCATTGAAGTTGATATCCCCAGATGGAGCGAAGACGATTGAAACTGCTTCTGGACATATTGCTCCAGTGACATGCCTTGCGCTGTCACCTGATAGCAACTACCTTGTGACAGGGTCTAGAGATACCACAGTTATACTCTGGAGGATTCATCAGACAAGCTCCTCACATAAGAAAAATGCTCAAGAACCTCCACCGACTACGCCAACAACACCACACATTCCTCTCTCTAGCAGCACTAGCACCATGAGCAGCCTCTCAGAAACAAAGAGGCGTCGAGTTGAAGGTCCAATGCATGTAATGAGAGGACATCTTGGGGAAGTAACATGCTGCTCGGTTAGTCCTGACTTGGGACTTGTTGCTTCCTCATCAAACGCATCAGGTGTTCTTCTACATTCCTTACGCACAGGCAGGTTGATAAGGAGGCTTGATGTCGCTGAGGCACATGCAATATGCTTGTCTTCTCAAGGAATCATTTTGGTTTGGAATGAAACAAAGAAAACATTATCTACCTTCACTGTCAATGGACTCCCCATTGCTACCTCAGTTTTATTACCTTTCTCTGGACAAGTTAGTTGCATCGAGATTTCTACAGATGGCCATTTTGCTTTAATTGGAACATCTTTGTTCAACAACTATAAGTGTGATAACAGTACTGAGCTTGGACCCAATGGGACTGATGATGTATCAAAAAATTCTGAACAATCTGAAACTGAGCAATCTGTTCACGTGCCTTCAATCTGCTTTGTTGATCTCCATAAACTGAAGGTTAACATTAAAAACTTGGATTCACCTTCGTTGTCCTTTGTGCAATCCTCACCAGAAAAGTTTTTCTGACAGGTTTTTCATACTCTGAAGCTGGCAAAGGGCCAGGACATCACAGCAATTGCTCTGAACAAAGAGAACACAAATCTTCTAGTTTCTACTGCTGATAAACAGCTTATAGTCTTCACTGATCCTGCTGTAAGCATCCTTGATTCCTAATTAACAATGTATTATGCTTGATGAAATCAATATATTCACTTTCCATGTTAACTAAATATTTAAAAAAGTGCTGTAAAAACATTCCAATTGCATAGGAGATTACTCTGAACTTTCTTCCTAATAGAGTTGGTAATATTGTAGTTGAGCTTGAAGGTAGTGGATCAGATGCTGCGGCTTGGTTGGGAAGGTGATGGCCTACTTCAGTAATGACCCGTGGCAAAGATTCAATGTTCAGCTATTAGTTATCATATACAGTAGTAAAGTAATGAAAGGGAAGGCGTGGGAGACGCCATTTGTACATAATTGAGGAGGGTTACAATGCTTGTGCAAAGGCTAGGTCATTTAGATGAGGAAACCAACGGATTTGGTAGAGAACTAAGAGTAGCCTTGTAAATATCTCACATGGTTTTGTAGAATGAGTGGATAGTAATTGTACACAATTTTGCAGCCAATTTTTTGTGGTCGTACAGTGCATTGCAGCACAGTCCATGTAGCACTATGTATATCTGAAATGAATCTGTTGCGACTGTTGGCCCGTCCTTGTTGAAAATATTGGGTTGAAGTTTTTCGCTTCTTATGAACCTACAGCATCACTGTTTTATATACAATTTGCTGTGTATCTCAAGAGAGGACTAAGTTCTCTGTCTGTCGTTGCTATTTTAGAAATTCTGGAAAGCTATTAAATATGATTGTTCGCCATCTTTACCTGGATTTATTGTGCATTTCGAGAGTTCGATGAACGGGACGAAGTGAGGGCTGAACGTCCTCTTTGGTCCTTTCTATTTCAGGCTGAAAAGGATGTAGTTATTATTCACGTCGTGTGTCCTTTAATACAACTCAAAATTCAACTTGGGCCTTGCACAACTGTCTATTTTGCTTACTGGGACTGAACCTGGCTCTCACAGATCTAATACGAGAAGTTTCACCAAACGTTTAACAAAAACATCTTTGGCTCTATTAGGTTGGTACTACTCCATCAGTGCAGAGCTGTACCAAACGAGACATTTCAATTTATTGCTGGGAATCCTTATAAAAATATCCTTTCGTAATATGTTCTACGCAGCAGTGACAGCTGCCAACCAGCCAGAAGTGTTATTCTAGCATTTGAATTTTATCAGTGTATAATTTTCATTTTCTAATGCATCTTTTCCAATACATCTCTATCTCTTCTACTCATTTCCTGTGCATCACACCTTTTTTTACCTCTCCTCAATACCCGTTACCAGAAAGCGGCACTTAGCATAGAACAGAGTGAGTACCATATACAGCGCAAGCTCGCACGATACAAGACGTATCACATCAACCAATCATATGCCAGACCCGTCAACCTAGTAGCAACCGTGAGATATAAAAATCGTTCGCTCGAACTTGTACACGAGGCATATATAGACTATGGACATCAGAAATCTCAAAACTCGGCTTGCTATGGCTGAACCTCAGGTTCGGTCGCAAACATCCTGGGTTAAAAGTGCTTGATGCATCACTAATAACTGTGTATTGCTATCCTGAAGTTTCTGCCTCTGGAACATTGCAAGATTAACTTTTTGGGATTTTCTTCAGTGCATCAAGGATATAAACAAATGCAGTACAAATGAGATGTGATTGTTGTTGCAATGGGGAAGCTTCTATTGCGTCCTCCTGATCTTTGAAAATGTGCCGGTCTCAGAAAAGTAAGTACTTTGAGTTCCGCCTCCAAGAAGGTTTCCTTGGGCCTGTGGATTTGACAGCTCTATTCCCTGCATTGCATAAAGAAAAATGAACATCAGACGAGAAATACTCCTATATATCAGCATGGACCTTTAGTTAAACTAATGTTAGAAATTAGACATAAGTGGTCTACCAAATGTGAATACATATGTTAAAATACACCCAAGCATAGTGTGACCTAATGATTAACCTTAGGAGCAAATGCACAAACAAAGTCACTCTACATAATATGGAGCCTATAAGATTACACAGCGCCTAACTTCGAATAACAGGGAAAATGCATGTATTCACTATTCAACATATAATTAATTACAGTTAAATGACAGGTTAATTAGAGACTTCAAGGTATAAACTGACATAGGAGTGAACTAAGATGGAACATGAAAAAAACCAAGATGGAACATGAAAAATTGTTGCCCTATCTTTTCAGCGTGTCCTAAAACATGGGCAAAGTAAACAGACCCTCAACAAGACATGCAGACAACTCAAGAAACAAGTCTCACCTGAACTGGTGTAAATGCCAAACTGGATGTCAATCCTGAAGTTGCACCACTGCTACCGTAGCTCTTCTCCTTGAATCTGATATCAAAGGCAGAATAGAGTCAAAGTGAGGTTACAGCATAGGGCATTGTGAAAGACAAATATTAGGATAATGGAACTGATTTGCAGTAATTGTGCTTGATACACAACACACATGCACTGTAACTTGCCTACATGTGTGTAAAGAACCAATTGACGATTAGCATGAGATGAGCACAACAGAAATATCAAGATTTGTGAATCAGACTAAAACATGTAGAAGTCCATTTTTGCTATTCTTATTGTGACCCAACATATCTTGCATTGTAAACTTGAAACAGAAAATTGGAAAGAACATTTTGCACTAGACTCCATCTCATGCAGGTGTTGCAAAAACAGTATCCAAATATTATACTGGAGACAAAAACAAATATAACATACTTTTTGGCCACTTTAGCAGCAAGTTTGTTTTGTGCAGCTGAGACACGAAGCTTGCCACTCCCTGCCTGTCCAAGCATGCCATAACCTTCCCCCAAACCATCACCTGATGATAGCAAAATGTCATTGTGTCACAGGGGTAATTGTTCTCCAGTGTAAGGCATGCAGAAATTATACAACCAGACAACATAAAATAAGTTATAGCAATGCTACTGACCTAGTGAGCTCTCCTCTGGAATCCCAAACTGCATTCGATTTGCAAGCTTCATCATATCAGTCTGTGCATATCTGCATTGGCAAGTTCACATGGAAAAAAACAATTGAATAAAACAAAAAAATAATCACGACAATTGTTCAGCACAAATTTCTGTTCTGGGAAGCTTAGGCTAGCTTACCTTTCTTTCATTTTTCGAAGACGACGACCCCCTCTCTTCTTTTTAGGCTCTGAGTCCGGAACTGGAAGTGGCTTTGGGAGTTTGGCAGGAGGCGGTTCTTGCCACTTCTCGATCTTCTTACGAATTTCTTCTAACAAGTTCCGTCCAGCCTTTCCAGTTGGATCACCTCTAATTGAATCAATCCTTGCCGCCAGAGTTGATTTTGCAGCAATAAGTCTGCAGGCACGAGTCCTTAAAGCTGGAGGGGTGCTCTGGAATACTTCAGTTTGTTCAAGATAGCCAACACGGAACTGAGAAGTGGCGGTAGAAAATCCAGCAAGATTTTTCCTCTTTGCACCAAGTAACTGAACATTACAAGCAGGCATTTTTGCAAGTGCTCCCAAACCACCTGCAGTACCCATCAGTTTGGAGGCAACAGCACTGCCAACAATTGCAGAAAGGTTTGGTGCAATGTACCCCATTCTGCTCTCTACAAAATCAAGCACTTTCTTCTTTGCCGCATCAAGGGTAAGGGCTCTGTCACATGCTTCAGTGGTTTTTTCCAAATTGTCTTCAGAAAGAGGCTTCCCACTTGTTGTTGATGCTGTCACTGAAACAACCATTATAATTGCAGAAGGTAAAAGCCCTTCCAGATCTACAAGTGTTAAATCCATCTCATTTCCAATCTTCTTGACAACACGGGCATAATCGATTGGGTGATGAACAAGGGACTCCAGTTCAGGAAACTTCAACCTATACTTGTCCCGTATGAAATTATGGATTATGATTATTTCATTCTCAATATCTACTGATAAAGCATTGCAGTCAACAATAAGCTGGTACTCTGGATCCTCCTCCAGGATGGAACCTTGATTAGAGAAGTCAGTGCCTTTCTGAAGTGCATCTTCAACTTTCTGCAAACAAACAATGAAGAGATAGAGTCTCAAAGATACTAACAGGATCATATTTTTAGAATAAACCAGTGTGGCATTGAGTATAGTCACAGATATTTATTCACACTTAAAGACACATGCATTGGTGCTTGGATAAGATATATGCTAAAGATGTAGAAATTGTACAACCTAAGATCATTGTTCATTTTCCCTAGTGCAAAGCATTGTTCAACCTAAGATCATTGTTCATTTTCCTACAACCACATTGCAGTTTCTACTTCCGCAATAAATAAATGAAAGCCAAATTTATATAAAATACCAAGCATGTTCAAGAAATTGGGGGTGGGTTTCATTACATACTTGCATTATATCAGTATAGCGTTGTGTCTTTTGCAACTTTGAGACACTATCAAGATCATCATAATTAAGAGATCAAGGTCAGGCATATCATCATCATCATCATCATCTTCCCTACCCGCTGCCTCAGCATTGTCTTCTTCCTGAAAAATTTTACAGCAGGTCAGCAAAAAAACCGGAAAACCCCCTTAAAAATGCAGTTACATGAAATAGAAACTAACTCACAGGATAGCCTTCATTGTCTGACAGTTCATCAAGATCCGCTAGAAAAGAATCAGCAAGGTTTGCCTGTAAAGTGGTACCGTATGAGTTAAAAATGGACTGGCAATGGAATAGGAAGGTTGGAATCACAGAACTGAATATTAACTTGGCATAAGATACTCAACAGGAGACAAAATGAACTCACCATGATATCTGTGTAAGTTGTTACAACAGCAGATAGAACACCAAAACTAGGATTAGCAAGATGGGTTCAGTGTTGCTTCTGGTTGCTATGCCCCTTCGCCTTCTTTATTGAATGGGACAGTCAGCTCAGCCTAATATGTAACAAGCAGGTTAGGGGGTATCAGCTATTGTAATAAGGTACAGCGCTAGTAAAGTAAGATACTCACTGTAGAATATGTCACTATGAAGGTTAGACCAAACGAAAATCTGCTAGTGAATTCTAGTACTCATAATACATGTATCGAATCAAAAAAATCTATAGAATAGGAGTATATAGGAATTCAATCAAAACTTTATAATAAAGTATCGAATCAAACCCAGGCGGGTAATCTTTGCGAAGAAAACGAATAATACATCTATACACTGAGTTTTAGATCAGATCGGAATTCGAATAGCCAAATAACTTACGTTAGGGTTTGGGAAAGTAGCGGATCCAGTAAAGGGACATGGATGTACACATGTACACCCGATAATTTTTGTTAAAAAAAAGTCCCGATAATTTTTGTTAAAAAAAAAGTCCGAAGTCAGTAGGTATCAGATAGCCAAATAGATTTAAGTTAGGGCTCCGGATCCGGCCACCCGGGCCACGGATCCAGCCGCTCGGGCAGCCTAGGCCGGCACGACGCCGCTGGCGAGGAAGGAGGTGAGGAAGGAGGGAAGAACAGCTCCGCCGCCGCAAGCACCCGCACAGGACCTGGTCGGCGCCGCCGCAGCCACAGGGGGCAGCCCAGCCGAGCCCCACGCTGTCCCAGCCCATCCGCGCCCCGGCGCAGCACGGCCACCCGCGCCACCATGCCATTGTCGCGCGAGAAGAGGCCCGCCGCCGCCCATCCCGGCGATCCGTGCTGGCCTTCTGCTCCGGCGGCGGCGGCTCGGTGGCCTCCCGAGTCGCCCGCGTGGGGGGCGACGCGGGGGCAGATGCGTTTCACAGTGGTTCAAGTTAGGGTTTGGATCCTCGGTTTTGCACAACAGGAAGAGGAGAAGAGAAGGGATGAGAATACCTGGTGGTGCTCGTCGCCAGCGAAGAGACCGACGAAGTCCTCGGCACCGGAGGTTGTCGCCCACCCAGCGAAGAGAGCATACGCCGGCACGCGGGATGACGATAAAATGCGGGCATGCGGCGGTAGCCAGCCCGGGGTTTGTTCGGCCCAGTGGGGAGCGAACCCCGCACGGGCCTCCTCTTGGGCCGTTTTCTTCTTTTGCATTTTTTTCTTTTTTTCCTACTTTTATTTATTTATTATTACTATTAAGTGAAAATCCCCGTGTTGCTGCAGGATTTGTAGGTGGTTTGAGAGCTGATGCTCTCATAATATATACTACCTCTGTCTCTAAATGAATAGAGAACCGTGCTGGTCAATATAGCTCATGTTTAACTAACTTTATATTAAATAGTATTAGTATTTATGTCTCTAAATAATTTTATTATAAAAAAATATATTCTATGACTAATCTAATGATATTAATTTTTAGTATTTTTTATATAAATTTAGTCAAAGTTTAAACTATTTGATTTTTTAAAAAATAAGAATTGCATTCTTTTGAGGACAGACGTAGTATTATAGAAACACGTGAATATGCAAGGTCAGACAATACCATACAATTGCTTTAATCAGGTATCATGCTAAATGCAAGAGGCATTTAAGTTTAAGTAAAACCCATCACACAGCCACGTGAATTCCATGTGTGTAGCAGATAAATAAACAAATCATAAAGGGGCATGTTTTGGTATTTCTCTTAGGGCGTCCACAATGATAATAGCTACTACTAGCTATATAGTCAGTTGATGTGAAGGTAAGAGACAATAAAATATACTAATATATAGTACTGGACCCACATACTCATCTCATATAGTTTTGGACTACGTGAAATAGATAGGTTATTTGCTCGTAGCTAGTGACTACCCTTTCATACTTTTTTCTTGCCACGTTATGTCTAGTTAGCCAAATAGCTAACCATTGCGGACGTCCTAAACGGAGTAAGGAGCTGTGCATGAGAGCAATATAATTTTTTTTCGGAAGTGAGAGAACCATTCAAATTTGAGACGACCGTGGTATCATGTTGATCTCATCTCTGTTCGGGAGAGAGACAAAAGGCCATCTCCTTCTCCTGGTCGGTCGTGCAGCCCCCAATACACCGGGCGTCCGCGATCGAACTGGTTGCACGGAATCAGCCCGTCGTTTCCGTTTCCGCAAGTCGGACGTCAGTCGCGATCACAGCGCCGAATCTGCTTTCGCACCGAGGGAGAAGAAAAAGCAAGGCCCCTCTCGCCTTCATGCCTGCCTGGCGAGACCGGCCGTCGAAGCTGAGACGGCGACGGCGCCGGCCGGGGATTCGCGGGTCCGTCGTTCTTTCGCCCCCCGCCAAGAGAAACAGATACGGCAGCCGAACTATATTTCGTTCCAGGCGCCCGCCGGATAAAGCCCCGTCGTCACGAAAGACGAAACGCGCGCTCTCGTCCAAGAGTTGTTTTCCCGTCGGCCGCGGCGGGAGGAGGGCCCGGTCGGTCTCCGCGCCACGGTCGTTCAGGAACGGAACGTGCGCCCACGGAACGCCGAGAGAGAACTTGTGGCCACGGACGCGGAGGCGCCGGCAGCCGGACAAGTAGTAGGAGTGTAGGACTGGACGGACGTGTGGCTGTGTGGTGTGGCCGCCGTGCCAGGGCGCGGTGGATGATGATTGATGGATTCATCATCAGATTAGGACGTCGCGTGCCATGATAATTAATAGTATTGGTCACCACGTTTCGGGCTTTCCAGATTGAATAAAACTTCAGAGCCGTCCTTATCTTATATCCCCCACAAATGTTTTTTTTATTATTATTTTTACTCATTATCCGATGACGAAGCTGTATGTATAGCAAATATAGGTTTAGCAGCTGTATACGATGTTCTTTTTATTTACACACGAGAGAATTATATAATAAATACTCCTGGAGACTTGGAGTAATAATAATAATCAACCGACAATAGAGTCGTCAATACTACCTCCATACTACCTCTCGCCCGTCCGGCCGTACACATAAATAGACAGATTAAAATAAAGCTGCTCTTTTCCGCTTCTGTTTACCTGGCCGTTTACTATTCTCTCCGCCAGCAATGGCGACATCGATCCTCCGGAACCCCTCCATACGACGGACCAAGGTAAATCCTCCATCTCCGGCCGGTTCGCCTTTGACGCTTGCGATTATTATTACACGCTCTCTTCAATCTTCATCCATCCATCCCATCATGTGCAGGCACGTCGCCTCGGCTTCGTTCATCAATTCACGTCGTCGACCATGCAGACATGATCCTCGGGCGTGCAAGGTTCGTCTTTTTTTTTTTTGCCATGTTTCCTGCTACCATATGGATTGGATGAAACATATTTACTGCTCGAATTATTATTGTCTGCGTTCTGCTCGTAAGTTTGACTTTTTTATCAAACTGGGGATCAAAGTTGGAATAAAAAATAGATCTTTGTAGCCGATAGATGCCATATATCGGAGATTTTTTTTTTGGTAGCTGCAATTAGGCCATATCGAATAAATAAACGGCACATGCATGCGCACGTACGGGCCATGGTATCCTGTTTGCGAGGGCCCTACAGTTGATCCGGTTAGGGAGGCGTTTAGCGCTGGCGGCTGGGAATATCCGTCCCCGGCCAGGAGAATATCCACTCGCTATATCCTCTCTATCATTAGCTTTCAACTGGATGCCAGCAAAATCTGCCGGATGGGCAAAATTGGGTGCGCGTGATCACCAACCGGTGTGCCTAAGGAAAGGAGCAGCAGCAGCAGCAGCCTCCTCCTTTGCTTGATCGCCTCACGCCAAGCACCGACTAGTAGCTAAAAAGTTGACTCAACAGGTGCATGTTACTAGTAGTACTACTTGTTACCAGCAGCACTGTAGGCTCATGAGAATTACTGTACTTGACGGACAGTAAGCCAAACATATACGCACAAGAATCTATAATCCTATTGGGTTGGGTAGTGGGTACCATTGTTTACAGATGTTTACAGAGCTGGTGACGACGATGGTGATATAAAAAACAGTTTGGCAGAGTAAACAATCGTGGGTGGACGGGTGTGACCCCAAAACCAGAGGTAGAAAACGCCCCGTCTCACCACGGCCAGGCAAAAGGCTATTGTGAATTCCTCTTCCCTAGCTATAAGACCCGGAACTCCTCGGAAGCCACGGCCGAGGCGCTCCCCCCACAAAGCTGTCCTCCGCCTGCCTCACGCCTCCGCGCAGCTAGGAACAGCTCTGCCGTTCCCTTGGAGTTGGAAAAGCTTCAAGGTCGGACAGCAGCAGCGGCTGGCACCTCTCCTAGCAAGCTTCAAGGTGTGGTAGCAGGTACGACTGCAATCTTCTCGCCCCGTGCTCTTGCTCGTTAGTTGCTCCTCCTCCGTCCGTTCCTTCAAATTAATTATACCTGAGCATGCGTTCAGTTACTTGTGACTTGTGAGATGATGAGCGCTAGTAACGGATCGGCAGCAACCTGATTTCATATTTCATTTGCGATCCTTTGATGTCCGTCGTCGTATACCTTCCCTCGATCTCGCCTTTGATGCCCTTTCTTTCCCTCCCTGAGTTGCATATCTGAAACGAGTTTTGCTGGCCTTTGCTGCCTATTGATCGAGTTCAGCCACTGGCTATCCTTTCCCTTTTGTTTGGCGATTGGTTGTAAGGAGCAAACCAGATTATAAATGGCAGTGTTGCCTTTGATGTTCATCAATTATCTACTCCGTAGAGGCGTTGACATAAGTTTTGCCCCTTTGTTGTTGACATCCTATTTCCCCGCTTTACAGTAAGTTTATGTTCTCCATCAAAGGAGCTTAATACTGCTATAAGTAATAAGTTATTTACAGATAAGTGTTTGTGTTTAGATATACCTCCCAAAACTGTATTTGCATATATTGGTTGTTTTATATATACTATCCTTATCGATGGGGAATGTTTCATCACTAGTGTTTGGTTACGCCTCCTCCCCTATGCAATTAGGATTATTTTATTTAGTATACAGAGTATGTCTATTTTGAAGGAGGCTTAGTTTTAGGTGCATGTGTGTGCTTATGTCAAGGGGTGCTGAATTAACTAAATCGATAATTTAGAACTGTTCTGCAATAATAATTTAGAAATTTTTTTGGCGACCGGGGAATATAGCCCATTTATCATTAAGATGAAGATAATTACACGACACAGCTATGAGAGATCTCTCGCATCATATATTCCTGGAATACAACTTATATAAGAACAAGAATAAAGAAGAAAAGAAGGAGCGACTGCTAATCATAACATTTCACCTAATCATAATAAGATCGAAGTATTTATGCTAACTTTTGTTGTCAAAATGATAGCCACTTATTTTCCTTATTGTCATGGGAAAACGAAACTGTCAGCTCTTGCATGGTCTTGTGGATGGTTCTGATGTCGGTTCTATTTGACCTTTTCAGGCACTACCAACACCGTTAAGGCAATTTCATAACATCGGCCAGCCCTTCTTCCTGGCTTGAGCTATCTTTGCAGGACAAATCAGTTCAGATTCATTCATGGGCTCCTCAAGTCATCAGAAAAGCAAAATGAGTAGCAGAAAGCCCTTGGGAATTCGACTTTTTGAGTGTGTCCGGGGAAGTCCCATCTCCTTCAGATCATGCCAGGCTCTTGTTCTAGTACTAACGTTCTTATCATACGCCAGCTACCATGCCACTAGAAAAACTACAAGCATTGTTAAGAGTGTTCTCGATCCTAAGACAAACCTAGGTATGTTGCATTGGCCCAGTCATCTCTATCTCCAAAATTTGAAAGCTGCAGAGGGCAATGCGACTCTCTCCAGCGGTTGGGCTCCGTTCAACGCTGAAGATGGCACTGCATTGCTTGGCGAGATTGACTTGGCTTTTCTTGGTGTATATGCAATCGGCATGTTCTTTGCTGGCCATTTGGGCGATAGGGTGGATCTGAGGATCCTCCTGACTATTGGAATGGTAGGAACTGGATTGTTCACCGCCGCCTTTGGAGCCGGCTACTGGTTCAATGTACACAGCTTCTACTACTTTCTGGGCATGCAGATGATGTCTGGCCTGTTTCAGTCATCTGGATGGCCATCAGTGGTTGCAGTAGTTGGCAACTGGTTTGGGAAGAGCAAGAGGGGACTGATAATGGGAATATGGAATGCTCACACATCAGTAGGAAACATATCTGGCTCTCTGATTGCTGCTGCCATGCTGAAGTATGGGTGGAGCTGGTCCTTTGCGGTGCCCGGTATCATGATCGCACTGGTCGGGCTCACGGTGTTCCTGCTCTTGCCTGTTGGGCCTGATGTGATTGGAATCCAGGAGGATCTCGATTTGAAGGACTCTGAGAAGAGTGACATGGACGCCCCCTTGTTGGAACGACGCTCAGATGTAGTAAAAGAAAAGGCAGTTGGATTTATTGAGGCGTGGAGAATTCCTGGTGTAGCTCCTTTTGCCCTCTGCCTTTTCTTCTGCAAGCTTGTGGCCTACACGTTCCTGTATTGGCTTCCCTTTTATATCAGCCACACAGGTTTGTCAAGTTGTATTTTTGCAGTTACCACAGCCTCTCCTTTTTTTTTTTTGGCTTTTACGAAATGAACCGTTATTGCCCACTATGATAATCAGAAAGCATGTTTTGGCGGTTAGAGTTACAAACCTTATCATATGACGCCCGTCACTAGATAGAATGAGTGCTTGAGATATTATGTATAGAGTGTTGAAGGAAATTAGCAATTGAAATTGTAAGCCCTTTGTGATGTGCAAATCAAACTGTCCGACCAACCACTGCCTAGAATTGAAGCTCACTTTTCTTCAATCACAGAAGGATAAATCATTTTTCGTTACATTAATTAACTATATGTTTCACATACTCCATTTGTCTGAAGTTTTGTTATTATCTAGCATTCCAGTTGCACTAGTTTCAGCTTATTCATTCTCTCTCGAATACTATTCAATTAGCCGGTTCAGCTGAAATGCGCTCTGCAAACATGGTGCTCTTTAACTTACTAGTACAGGAAAAAAAAGTAATTCTTGGCATGTTTCTGATTTCTCATTCTGCTTAGGTACTGTTAGGCATTTGATTGAAACAAACCATGAAAGAAAGCGACACATGATGTGAGTGCTACTGGCAAGTGTGTGGCAATATGCTGCTGCGTGAATAATTTGACTTCTGTGTTTCAATGTGTGTAGTAGTTTTTTTTGGGGTGCGGGCATGAAAGATAAGAATATATTGACTAATTCTGAAATAATTCAGTGGCATACCATCATGCATAGACCATACAGAAAATTAAAAGGTTTTGCTTTTTTACTGCAATCGGATTAACATCAACACACTCTGTTCCTGTTTTCAGCTATCGGTGGACAATACTTGTCAGACTACGAAGCCGGGGTACTGTCAACTCTGTTCGACGTGGGTGGCGTCGTTGGCGGCATCCTCGCCGGGCACATCTCCGACCACCTGGACGCCAGGGCGCTGACAGCCGCGAGCTTCACCTTCTCGGCGATACCGGCGCTCTTCTTCTACCGCATCTACGGGAACATCTCTCTGGCGTGGAACATCGCCCTCATGTTCATCACCGGGATGCTGGTGAACGGCCCCTACGCGCTGATCACGACGGCCGTGTCCGCGGACCTCGGCACGCACAGCTCCCTCAACGGCAACTCCCGCGCGCTGGCCACCGTGACGGCGATCATCGACGGCACGGGGTCGATCGGCGCCGCCGTCGGCCCGCTGCTCACGGGGTACATCTCCGCCAGGAGCTGGAGCGCCGTGTTCACGATGCTGATGGTGTCGGCGCTCGTCGCGGGGCTGCTGCTGTCGAGGCTGGTGGTGGCGGAGGTGGTCGCCAAGATGGAGTCCCGGAGGACGCCCGCCCATGCTGCTAGCGACCTTCCCGTGTCCTCCATGGTCGAGCCGTAGATCGCTCCTGGCTGCTGCGCCGGCAGTGGTCTCGTGGTGACGTGGAATTTTAGGCCTGAGGGAAGCAGGTGCAGTTCTGTGCCGGAACCGTTGGGATCTTTGCTCCTGGTGTGCCGTACTTCACTGCTTCTTGTTCGTCATGGTATATATGTATATGGAAAATGTGCCGATGAGGATGAAATGCTTGTATTAGCGAAAGCAAATCCAAGAATGCGAGTACAACTAAACATGAGTTTTAGCTGTGAAATGTCCTGCGGCGGTGTTTGTCGCTCTCTAGATTGGGAACGTCGAATGTGATCCTGGAGATCGTACAGACGTACAAACAGAGCTCTCCTCAACACCACGCATGACTCTTTGCTTGCGCTAGACATCGGGAGCTCTCTCATTTCCCTCATTTCCACCGTGTTCACGAGCTTTTGATAGCAGAGGGTCTAATACATATTGTGTGTATTTGTAAACAAGGGTATTGGTGTTCTTGTTCCTGCTAAGAAGGCCGATTGTGATTCAAGTAAAAATACACTTTTCAACCTTCAACTTGTATTAACATTCCATTTTACCCTTCAATTATAAAGCCAGATAACAGACATCCTCTAACTATCAAAACGATAAAACTAGACAAAGTTGGTCCTTGACTGGTTTCAAAAACGATTTTATATTCTTAGGAGGCGCTGAAATTTTATATTATTTTTTAAACTTTTTAACGTCCTCAAATAAAAAAAAACTCAAAACTATAAAGTTGTAGACCTCATTAAGCTAAAACTTTGTTATAAAAAGAATTATCAGTTGAGTTCATACAAAAAATATATTATTTTTCTAATGCGGCACTAGTGCGCAATTATGGCATGGAAAAATTATATTGTTTTTTCGAGCATCTTAATGTTTTTAAATAAAAAAATAAAGTTATATAAAAATAATCTCCAACCGACGTCGTATTAAAGAGTTATGATTTTTTAGAAAATTAACCAACCACCAACTTACCTTCCAACCAAGCCCTTCGATCCCGTGCTGCTGCTGGGTATATAATCTTGGTCCTCCTCTTACTTTGAAGCCTACAGCTTCACAATTCGTCTTCCTAATGGCAAGAATCCAAAAGATATTGTTTTTTCTTTTTCTTGTCTTTTTTCTGTTTTTTCATGGCATCGAAGCTACGCGAGGGAATGCGATGCTGCCCACTCTGCCGCAAAAGGGGCGGCTTTCTTCTTCCCCAAAATGACAGTTCCATCATCAGGGCCCAGCATGCAGCAGAATTCCGTGAAGAGGTTGTCTTGTCACGTGATAAAACAATATTGTGGCGTGACAACAATTTTTTGAAATATCATAACTTCTCATTACGACTTCGGATGTATGATTTTTATATAAAATTTTAAAACCTCGATACGCTGTTGATGAAGATGATTTTTATATAAAAAATATAGATCTCATTTTATTTTTTTTTCATTGGAGAACATTAAGATGCTTAAATAATAATATAAAATTTTAGCACCATATTAATCATGTATTAGCGGTTACCGTATAAAAAATAATATATTTTTTGTATGGAGTCAAATAAAAATACATTTTATATCAAATTTGTAGCTCTCAATAAGATCTTCAACTATATAGTTTAAGTTCATTAGCACGGTGATGGTATAAGTTATGATGGCAATAAAGGACTTCTCTCTCTTGCATTGTGGATAACTAGCAAAAAACACACGAAGCGAGTGACACGATGATCGAGATCGGTGGAGGGGTGTTGTGTGCCATGTGTTCAGAAGTGCAGTGAACAGATGGGGAGGCTGGGCCCTTTCCTTCTTCCCTCTCTGGCGTAGCGTTCCGACGGGCGGAGCACATGTGCATTATTTTGTGGTACATGAAGGATTTTACTGAGAAAAAAAGAGAGGCAGCGTCAGTTCTACGCGCACAATCACGCAAGAAAGGAGGAAAAAAAAAGAATTGTTTACTTCAGACTGGTTGTAGATGCAGATGCAGGGCACAGAGCCACGAACTGCAGTTGAATAATACTACAAGTAGTAGTATTTGTTAGATTCAAATATGGTAAATTACGTGGTCAGTCCCTAAATTATTAGTCAGATTTTAATATTTTATCTTGATTTCTAAACTATCAAAATTATTATTTAGATCACTAAACTATTGTTGAGGTTTCATCTTCGAAACGGTCATTTAGGTCCTCAGCGGTAACTGTTACTTTTTTTTGGCTCACAGAAAATTCATAAAAAAGCAAATTTTGTTGGACATTTTTTTAGTACAATTCATAGTTCATAGTAAATCACAGAATATTTGATCATCACCGTGGTGCTAAATTGGCCCAAAACGCATCCCCGTTTTTCTTTCTTTCTTTCGGCGGCTGCTGTTGGTCCAAGGGGCTACAATTGGATAAGCTATACAGCAGTCAGACATTCTAAGCCCAGTTATGTACTTGGGCTATTTCCAGGCCCTTGCGTGACATCACGTTAGTCATGCCACCAAACCGCGGAGCAAGCAAGCTTTTGATTTTTTTTTTCTCTGGCCGGACTTTTTTTTTTTGGCAACCAATGGCCATGGAATTCATTTTTTGCGCTTGTGATCACACCATATACCTAATGGATATTCCAATCACCCATTTTCTTCACACGCGTTGACGCGCGCCAGCCACACTGTGAAAACAGAGTCAACTGTGGTCACGACTAGGACGGAGAGCGTCGCAAAAAAAAAAAAAAAAAAAAAAAACTAGGACGGAGAGACGCCACGGACCGTCGTGGCCTCGTCACTGCACCGGCGACGCAACGCGTCAGAGGCCAACCAGCAGCCTTGTTCGTGAAGCCCGGCACGAATATGTTCCTGCATCAGATGCGGAGATGCCCACGGCAAAGCACGTAGCTGGACACGCATTAGCCATAACTTTTTTTCCCGGGGGGCGTTCTTTAATTTCCGGCGAGAGATTTGTTCCCCCTCATTGTTTATTTATTATAACCGCAGATCGATTTCGTGCGTGATAATAATCTTGCTTATCTCGGCGCGGGCGAAAGCAACTGGTCGAGCAACCGCATTGCCTATAGGATAGTGTATCTAGCAACGCGGGTGCTAGAAATGTGCTTTGCGATCTCATCAGATGTCCTCCGTTCATGCTGCTGCTGCAAACTGCACTGCATCGATCAATCGAAGTAATGTGACGATGACTCCAGAGTCCAGACGCCGGGCCCGGGCACGGCGGCGTGGCCGCCCATGCCTCGCATTGGGTTTCCACATGAATGGACACACGCCGCCGGTCCTTGCTGGCCGCTGCAGAGCAGTGTTCCTGCGGCTCTACTGGTCCAAACAATTGGGGAATTCGGACAGCCCCGCAAAGCAAAAGCTCGCCGCCTCGTGCAGTCGTGCCCCCGCGCCTGCTCGAGCTCGAGCAACGAGCATAGCAATGCTCACCTTTTCTCCGCTATACTGTAGCAGTATAGCCTATAGGTAGGTAGGTAGTGTACGAGCCTACGAGAGTAGCCTACGCTTTTTCACTCTGCTAGCCGCTACGCTCCAACCGAATAGACGAAGACAGTACTGTACAGCGGGGTGGGTGGTACGCTACGACGCCGGTCCAGCGGAGAGCTCCAACGACGTGCAAGCCAACACGCCTGACTCGATCCATCAGGTTAATTACGCGCCAGATTTCAGCGCCATGCCAACGCCAACGCCTGATCCTGCCTGCCTCTCTCGATCGCCATCGGCCGTCCCGTCGTCGTCCTCATCTCCAAGTAGTGGCGCACGTACGCGCGCGTCGGGCTCCACGGATCAGACCCGCAGGCCGCAGCTAAGCAGCGCCAGCGCATGCTGCCACTTGCATGCGGGCGGCCGCCCTTATCCTGTCGCCGCGCGGTCCGGACCAGCCGCCACTGGGAAAGGCCGGCTGGTAAAAACCGATGGCGAGACCGACCGCGAGAGCGAGCGAGCGAGCGAGCAAATTTGACGGGTGGATGGACATGGACGGACGGACGGGCACGGGCCGAGGCCGCGCGCGCGGAAAAGGATGAGCGCCGGAGCACGGATCACAGGAGCAGCGGGGGCGTTCTCACCCAAGGAAAATGGCCGGCCCGCGGAAGCCAGCGTCGGGTCGGGTCGGTCTCCGCGGCCGCAAGACGCCAAGCGCCTCCGCTCCGCACCGGCTCCACGTTCTCATCAAGACAGGAGCGCGCCGCAGCACGATGGCATTGGCAATTGGCATCGTGTGTTGGCCGGAGGCCGGAGCCGAGCGGCATCGCTGCGTTTTCTTTCCAAGGGGGCGTTCGCGACCGCGGTAGTGAGTGACAAGGATGGCTGGATGGGTTCGTTTGTGTGGCAGGACCGCAGGAGAATCACAACGGAGACAGGCACTCGAGGGCCCAATTTGATTTGATCACCTTCGTTCTCTTTTAGATCGGTTATCACTTTGCCGCAGTTATATCCAAGTCAAAAGTAGCACTAGCCACGATAGAAGCTGCTATAGGCTATAGCCTATCAATTCCTAGAATTGTCATTCTTTCAATCTCTTAAATTTTACTAAATTTATATATAAAAAAAAGAGTATCAAGGTTTATAATGTGCTCAATAACTATTATAGATGCTTACATATATATTTTTGGAAAAACTTAGTCAAATATATAAAAGTTTAACTTAAGACGACTCTAATAATTATTTTTATTTGGAGACGGATGAAGTATATTGTGGCGATTCTATATATGATACATCGTCTAACTTTAGATTAGTAGGTTTAGGGGTTGACTTGGTTGTTATGTTTTAATTTGCGAGTCATTTCATTTATCAACATCCACTAGTTGCTCCATATATTTCCTCTGTTTTAAATTGTACGATGCTTTGTTTTTTTTAGATAGATATACTGCTTCTTACTATGTATTTAAACATAATATATATCTATGGGCATAACAAAGTTATGATCTAGAAAAATCAGAAAGTGTTACAGTTTGAATTGAGGGTAATGTAAAATTGGTCAAGTTGAAGATGAATTGACTAAATATTCTATCTAAAACTGTACTCTTTTGTGATTGAGGGATTACATAAGTAATGGTGACATATACTATAGTAGATCATGTACGTCTCATTGATGATTTCTTTTTTCTAGAAGTGCACATTTCACTAATAACTGAGTCCTCTCTAACTATTCTTGGCTACCAGTAAACAACCGATTCAAAACTTACTTCACCAAAAGAACATAATTCTAGATATGGATTGGGTCTAATTTTTTTAAATTTTAATTAATCTTATAGTTTTCCTAAATTTATAGGGTATTACTGGTATTTGTCCAAACTCCAGACAATATAACTGGTATTTGTTACTTCAAATAGGTATGCTATGGAAATATATTCTATAAATAATTTAATTATACTATGATTTTTGTGGATATAGTTCAAATAGGTGTGCTATTGAAATGGATTCTATTTTTCTATTATTAAATTTAATCATACTGGGTATTATAGATGCAGTTTGATAATTTAGTCAATCTTGAGATGGTTTGACTTTCTGAGAAAATTAAAATGACTTATAATTTGAAATGGAGATAGTATTTTGTATAAATTTGATAATATTTGCCTTTGAGAAATAAGAGCAATTTTAACTCGTAATGAAAGGATATATACTTCTCTTAAAGGAGTACTACTTCCATCCTCAAATGAATGCAATTTTGCAACAGCATCGTGGTTTAGTATACTAAATTTGATCAATTATAGATTTATCATTATAAACAGTTTTTTTATATCAAATAAATGTATTTAGATTAATTACGACATGTATTTTCATAAGAAATTAATTTGGAGTCATAAATATGAATAATATTTATTAGAAATCTAATTAAACGTGAAACATTTTGACTGACACTTATAACATAGTTGCATTCTTTTTTATACAAAGCTAGTGCTAACTATCATGAGGACCACATGAGAAATGAGTGACATGAGACGATCGAGATTGGTGGAAAGGAGAAGTGCAGAGTGACTGATAGGGAGGCTGGGCCCCTTCCTCCTTCCCTGTCCTCCTCTCGCGCATAGGAGTAGCTTTCGACGAGCATAGGTGCATTCTTTTTGGATTGTGGTACATGATGGAAGGATTTCTCTGAAAAAGAAGTGGCAGCGTCAGTTCTACGCGCACAAATCACAATCACGCAAGAAAGGAGGAAAACGAATTATTTACTACTACTTCAGACCGGTTGTAGATGCAAGGCATGCAGCCACGAACTGCAGTTGAACAATACTGCACAGTAGTATTTGTTACATTCAAAGATTCAGTGGACATATGCCCACGCGTGTTCTGTTACAACAAGGTTGTTTCTCAACTACCACTTTCTAGGTTTAAAAAAACCGCATGAAAATATGCAAACGCACCACAGACCTAGTGGTACTGGTACAATACGGCACAGGAGCGAGGCATCGCGTGTACTCGTGTTGGTGTGTGATCGCAGCGCATGCAAAGTTCTCCACTTTTATTTTTCCTTTACGTTAGCCCAGTGCAGCGAGGCAGCGCCTTTTCATCGCTTCGCTTATCTAAATCCTCGACACATTCCAGGTTCACGTCACTTTGTATTTCGAGATCCTTTTTCCTCACATTCTTCCATCGACATCGCCCACGACTTTTGCCCAGAGCCAGAGGGACGTCCTCACGCAACGAGACACGTACAGTACGTGCCATGGAGACCTGCTTCGTGAGCTAGGCCAGAAAATACGTCGCTTTGCAGCTTTGCATTTGCATTGGGGGTGGAGTTTGGTTGTCATATCTTTGTTCTCCACAGTGACACGCACTAGTCTTTAGGCCCCCTATTTTAGGCCCATTTGGCTCCACACTGGACTCATGGCATTATTACCGGTAAGTTTATATGTTCACTAAACTTTGGTACAGATTGGCATGGCTCTAAGTTTATATAGCTGCAAAAAATTACGAAATATCTAATTCAGTTTTAGTTCAGAAAACTGGTGTCGGTGTTATCACCCGGGTCAAGTTCACCGGCCAGTAAATTTGTATATTGCGTGCTCCCTCTCCCAGATGTGATGCAAAAATGACACAAGATTTATCCTGGTTCGGGCAAAGAAGGCCCTACGTCCAGCGGGAGAGGATGACTTGTATTATCTTGTACCGAAGTGCTCGTACAGGGGGGTACAAGCTGGTTTACACGGGGTTGCTCAGAGTGAGCTGAGGCCTAAGGCTAGCAGGGCTATCCTAGGCGGTCGGTTGGTTGCTCGAGGGGTCGATCAAGCAACGGGGTGTGTGGAGTGTAAAGATCAGAGATGAAGTCTGAGTGCGAAGTGTCCGAGCGAATGTGGGTTTGTGCCAGAGTCGCCCGAAAGTAGAGTGTCCCTTTCTTCTACCTCGGCGTCCCCTTTTATAGACAAGGGAGGCCCGAGGGTACAGGGTCCTAAACTGTTATAGCATGGGAGGCGTGTCCGCGACATAGTGTTGGCGAAGGGACGTCGTTCACTGTGGCGGCGTGGCCTTCCCGTCCTTCCGGTGCTCCGGAGCGTGAGCCCCATAGTTGAAGCGGGACAGGGCGGATGGGACGGGCCCCATACCGGAGTGGTTGGAGGTAGAGGTCGATTCCCCCGGTCGAGGGGTGGGGTCGAGGCCAACGTGGCCTTGTCGTATCCCCGAAGACATTGTCGAGGGCCGTCCTGTTCACGTCTCGAGGGGTGCTTCTGGAGTCCGTACTCGCGACGTGGTTACAGCGGCAGCACAGTTGACGGAGGTCCGGGACATGGCGGAGAGTTGATGTATTTGACTACGGTCGTGGGCTCCCATGGCGTTAGGCGGATTCCCTTTAACCCATACCGGGAGCAGTTGGGCTGATCGAGCTTCCGGCCCGGGGGTCGTTCGTTCGACCCCCGGTTCGTCATTCGGCGTCGAGGTGGAGGCGGAGGGGTCGTTCGTTCGACCCCCGGCCCGTCATTCGGCGTCGAGGTGGAGGCGGAGGGGTCGTTCGTTCGACCCCCGACCCGTCATTCGGCGTCGAGGTGGAGGCGGAGGGGTCGTTCGTTCGACCCCCGGTCCGTCATTCGGCGTCGAGGTGGAGGCGGAGGAGTCGTTCGTTTGACCCCTGGTCCGTCATTTTTCCAGAAGCAGGCCGGCCCACGACTGGTTGCTATCGCCGGTGCAGGGGGCCTTCGTGTGATGGGCCCTTGTTCACTGACTTGAGTGGTTGGTTGGTTCCTGTCTTAAAACTGGTTGCTATGTTAAGCGTTAACTTATCGAAGGGTTTAGGGTACCCCTTACCTGTGTACCCGACAGTAGTCCTCGAGCCTCTGTGCGGATAAGGAGAGTCCACATAGGGGCTTTTGGCATTGACCTGCAGAGTTAGTGAGAGATTCGATTCTCCGTGGGGTGCACGCGAGCGCACCCCGCGGGGGTAGCCCCTCGAGGCCCCAGAGGAGTGATTAAGAACTCCTCTGGGGGCTATGATGTGTTCAATCGAGAGGATTTAAGGTTACCTGGAGACGTGGCGCCCTACCGGGGGGTCGATTCCGTTTGCCAGGCTATGAGCGTTCCTTTCCCTGAAAAGAGAAGTGCTCGAGGGCGGCTGTCGAACCCTTCCGAGGGCCAGCCTTCGCTCCCTCGAGCGTTACTGGAGTCAGAGCGCCCCTACCGAGAGGTCAACCCTGTCTGTCAGGTCACGAGTGTTTTCGACCCTCTTTCGTCGAGGGGTGCCGTGCGTAGTCGGGCCCTCGAGCCCTTGCGTGGCTAGGCCTTCACTACCTCATAGCGTCCTTCCCACAGATCCTTGCGTTCGGATTGTGGGGCGAAGAACATCATGCTGCTGACACCATTTTTCGACACGTGTCAAATGGGCTGAGGCTTGACTGATCAGCGGCCGTTCTCCATCGGTATCAGGAGTCGATAGTGCCGATGGAAGGGTGCTGCGGGAAGATTAAGTGTTTTGCCGATGGAAGCTGATGAGCTTTACCGACAAGATCGGTGAAGTCTTGCTGAAACTGATTGTCGATGAAGAATCCTTGCCGATTGCCGATGGGGGGTCATTGCCAACTGCCGATGAAGGGTCATTGCCGATTGCCGATTGGGGATTGGTGAGTTACCAACATAAGGTCGCTAATCGGAAATGTTGCCGATTGCTGATCAGGAAAGTGTTGCCGATGCCGATGGGCGTAACAGCGCTTGGTGGCAGCCAAAGGTTACCGATGGTTAAAAGAAGGGAGACGCGAATTAAAGGGATCTGCCGATGGAAAGTTTCCATCGAAAAGAAGTATAAGGAAACTGGTGTTTTGTGCTAGTATTATTATAGTAGTTTGAGTCTGACTCTTGCATGGGTCGTTTATTTTCCTTTAAAATAGGTGTGTTTGTTTAGGAAATAAATATTGTTATCCGGCTTCTGCGCGAGTCAGTTTCCTTTAAAGTAGGAGTTTGTTTTAGGAAGAATATGTGTCGTGTCTTTGTACAACTCTCCATGCGGGAGTATAAATATGTGCCCGAGGGCTATGGAAAAAACAATCAATCCAATTCAAAACAAACCAATTTTATCTTATTCTACTTTTTATCGCAATTTACCTTCTACTGCATTAGTTATAGTTTTCAACGAGTTCTTCAAGCTTTCGACGGGCTGCATCATCTTGATCTCCGTCAAATCCTTGCTAGTTCCGCGTGGGAGTACCTCTAGGCTTTGGCAATCCGGGCGTATCGCTGTTTGCCTCGTCTAGCTCTGCTCTAGTTACCCTTGATCAATCTGAGCCTTGACGTCCGGGCGCATCGCTGTCGTCTCGTTCAGTTTGTTCTAGTTATCATCCTTGTCGATTGATTGGTCAAATCGACTGGCACGCCCTCGACATCGAGCTTTGGGTAATAGCCCGAGGTGTTCACAGATCTGACGCTTTTTGTGTCAACACCTCTTTTGGCACACCCGGTGGGACCAGATTATACAGATCTACACATTCGGCATGGCTGATCACGCCGATGTCAACCAGAGGAATGTCATTGAGGTGTCTGAGGCCGATCTGAAAGATGATCAGAAGCAGGCCATGGAGCGGGCTATGGAGGAATACAGACAACTGTATCTCAAATCCTTTAGCCTCAGCAGGAGTGGCGAAGCAATTCAGAAGCAAGATCCGTCGTTGCCACGGTAGGTCACGTACGACGCCAACCATGGTAAGCTGCAAGAGATGGTTAATGCCGCTGTAAGTCAAGCTTTGATTAACCACTCCAGCGTGCTGTCCAATACTGTCTACAATGTTGTCGCACAAACATTCAAAGAGGGACATGCACCGCGATATGCCGGTCCAGCGTACCATCAACCTGGATTGGCATCTGCAAGCCCATCGGCGGCCCAAATGGCGTCTTCCACCCCTGTGGAACCGTCTGCCGATGTGGCTACATCATCAAGACCGAACGCTGGCGATACTACCAAGTTCAATGCAGATCCGGCCGCGTCGGCAACTTCAGGGCCAGCCCCGCTAACTGGTGGGGATACGGTATGCCTCCGAATCTATATGCTGGCTCTAATCTGGTGCAGGGAGACGGTTCAGCTTGGAAGAACTCTACGACATCGGCAGCACAGTCACAGCCGATGGCTCATATGATGCACAACTCTGCGCCTGCTCCAACCATACAAGTGCCATCAGATGATCTCCAAGTAATCCCCAAGATACCCCTGATGCCACCATCGGCAAGCTCTGTGCCGATGCAACACATTATAACCACCGGCAGTCAATCTCTGGTGGCAAACTCTCAGGCTGGAGCGCCGGTCCCTCAGGGCAATATGGTGATCAATTGCTCTAGAATTCAAGAGCCGCATGCTCCGGTCGGCTATCAGCCATCGGCAAGTCATATGCTGATGCTTTATAATCCTGGATGGGTCAACCAGCCGCCAGCCCAGCAGCCTGACGCGCTGATGCATTATTACGGAGGCCCAACTTACACTCAGGGCGGACCATCGGTACAGCAACCGATGAATGTGACGGTTCAGCCAACTCCGCCAAGTATGCCAAACTATCCGTCGGTAAGTCAGCCGATGCATAGCGTCCAGATGACTGGTGCTGCGCCCGCGACTACTGCACATCTTCAAGAGGCGCGTCAGCCGACTCCACCAGTCGACAATCAGCCAATGAGTCAGCAAGAGCAGGACACGTACTGGGTCGGTAAGATTGCCGAAGTCATGAAAGAGCAATTCGACATCAGACCCAAGGTCAACACATACTCCTATCGGACCCCGTACCCGCCTGCATATGACTTGATTCCTCTTCCAAATCGGTACAAGGTGCCCGATTTCACCAAGTTCTCCGGCCAAGACGACACGTCGACAATGGAGCATATCAACCGCTTCATTATTCAGTGTGGAGAAGCTGCCAGCAGGGAGGAGTTAAGGGTGAGATTGTTCTCTTCGTCATTGTCTGGATCGGCATTCACATGGTTCATATCGTTGCCTTCAAATTCTATAATTACATGGGCCGATCTGGAGAGGCAATTTCACAAGTACTTCTTTGCTGGCATACATGAGAAGAAGCTTACCGATCTGGTCAAAATGAGGCAACGCAACGATGAATCGGTAGAGAGCTTCGTGCAAAGGCTGCGGGACGTGAAGAACAAGTGATACAGTCTGGTGCTTGATGATCGGCAACTAGCAGATTTGGCCTTCCAAGGGTTACTGCCGCATATCAAGGACAAGTACGCGTCCCAGGAGTTTGAGAGCCTAAGTCACCTGGTGCAGAGGATTGCCGATCAAGATGTCAAAGTCTTTGAGCCCAGGAAGACTTGGAACAAGAAGGTGACCTTCATCGGGAAAGAAGAAGACTCTGGATCAGACGAAGAGATGAATGTCGACGCGGCCGAATGGGTGAAGGATAAGAAGCCGGTGTCTTGTCCGTTCGGCCAAAAGGAGACTGAGAGGTTCACCTTCGACATCACCAAGGCCGATAGGATGTTTGACTTGTTGCTGCAAGAGGGGCGAATCAAATTGGCGCCCAATCAAGTGATCCCATCGGCCGAAGAGCTCAAGAAGATTAGGTACTGCAAGTGGCATAATGCAACCTCACACAGTACCAATGACTGCAAAGTATTCAGGCAACAGTTGCAGTCGGAGATCGAGTCTGGGCGTATCAAGTTCAAAAACTCTAAAGTCCAGAAACCGATGAAAATAGATCAACACCCATTCCCAAACAATATGGTGGAGATCAGTGAAAAGACCAGAGTGCTGACATCGGAAGCTACCAGAAGGAACTCATTGGTAGACCCTGGTTACCAAGTGCCTGAGCACGATGCAAGGAGGTTTGCCGATGACAGAAGGGGTAAGAAGGTTGCCGATGAAGGTAACAGTGCCGACAGGGCTCCTGGAGTGGTGATTACTCACAAACAGCCAAGGCAATATCATCGGCAATCATGTGAAGAACAGTATCGACAAGAAGAAGAGGAGCATCGAGAATGGCTTCGACATAAGGACCGCTGGAGGTGTCCCTTCTTCGTTCATTGCTGGGAAGAAGGCATCAAGCTGCCCACTGCCGATAACTTTCCAGAATGCAATGGGTACTACACAGCCAATCGGTCAGGTAAGCGACCTTGTTTTGATGATCAGGCGCCCAGGTACGCCAGGCCACTCAGAGAGAATAGATCGGCACATGACCGACTCGGGGGCAAGCTCAGTGCCCATGATCGACTTGGCAGGCGTGTTGACCAGAGGGAGCTGGAGGAGATGGCCAATGCTAGAGTGCCCGACAAAGAGATATTCTCCAGAGATCCCAACATCGGAAGAAGTGCCGATGTAAGCAGTGAGAAGCAGCATCAATCTGTCTGGAAAACCAAGCTTCCTCCCTGGTGCCCTAAGGGTTTGACTAAAACCTAGAAGAGGAGGATTCAGCGCCAGCGCCGCGACGACCTGTATGACAGTGCAGAACCCTCGGGAGAGAAGCAATGGAGGCCGAAGCGTAAGGACAGAGGCCCATCGGCAGATATAAACATGGTGGTCATGTTGCCGATGGAGTTCATGGCGCCCGTCAGCGATGATGAAGAAGTTGCCGATATGGCGCAATTGGTGCTGGATCCGATGACGGCTATCTTTGAAAAACCCGCCGAAGATGAGAGGCAGCACTTGAGGGCTCTATTTGTTAAAGGCAAAGTGGATGGTCAGCCGATGACTAAGATGCTGGTGGATGGCGGCGCGTCGATCAATATAATGCCCTATGCCATGTTCAGGAAGCTTGGCAAAGGTGATCAGGACTTGGTCGAAACCGATATGAAGCTCAAGGACTTCAAAGGCAATGTGTCAACCGCCATGGGAGCCGTATGTGTTGACCTATCCATCGGCAGTAAGACTTTGCCGACGACGTTCTTTGTAATCAGCGGCAAAGGTACTTACAACCTGCTCCTCGGGAGGGATTGGATCCATGCTAATTGCTCTATCCCTTCTACTATGCATCAGAGCCTGGTACAGTGGATCGGGGACAGAATTGAGGTCGTCCGCGGTGAAGCCCCATCTATTGTTGCATCGGCAGAGTTGGATACTTATGAGCAGACCAGGTGTATATCTGGCGAAGCCTGGGATAAAGAATTCCTCAAAGTTGCCGATTAGCGCATCAAGCCGATCCAAGCAGTCGGTCCTGAGGAGGAGTCTTAATGGATCAGTTCGCCGATGACGGAAAATTGGAGCAGGGCTTTACGTCTGCCGATGACTTGCTCGAGATCGACATCGGCGATGGTAGTAAACCTAGGCCTACTTTTATTAGTGCTAAGTTAGATTCCCAATGTAAGCAGTAGTTAACTGATTTATTGAAAGAGAATAAAGATTGTTTCGCTTGGGATTATACAGAGATGCCTGGTTTAGACCGATCGATAGTTGAACATCGGTTACCCATCAAGTCTGGTTTTCAGCCACATCGGCAGCCGGCACGCCGATGCAATCCTACTATCTTACCCGATATTAAGGCTGAGATTACCAAGTTGATCGAGGCTGGATTTATTCGGCAATGCCGATATGCCGATTGGATCTCTAATGTGGTTCCTGTGTATAAAAAGAATGGAAAACTCCGAGTTTGCATTGATTTCAGGAATCTGAACAAGGCTACGCCGATGGATGGCTACCCGATGCCCGTTGCCGATCTGCTGATCGATGCTGCTGCTGGCACCAAATTATTAGCTTTATGGATGGTAATGCTGGGTATAATCAAATATTCATGGCTGAAGAAGACATATCCAAGACTGCTTTCCGATGTCCAGGTCACGTTGGCTTATTTGAATGGGTAGTCATGACTTTTGGCTTGAAGAATGCCGGTGCTACTTATCAGAGGGCAATGAATTTTATCTTTCATAAGTATATCGGCACAATAGTTGAAATCTATATCGATGACGTGGTGGTTAAGTCTGGAGACTTCAAAAAGCATCTTGCCGATTTGCGGAAGATATTAGAGTGCACGAGGGAGCATGGGTTAAAGATGAATCCCAATAAGTGCGCGTTTGGCGTATCGGCAGGGCAGTTTCTGGGTTTCATGGTGCATCAGAGAGGTATTGAAATCGGCAGAAAGTCTATTGATGCAATTAACAAGGTAGTTGCTCCCACAAACAAGACTGAGTTGCAGTCTCTGATCGGCAAGATTAACTTCATTAGAAGATTTATATCCAATCTGTCTGGTAAGATTAAATCTTTTAGTCCTCTGTTAAAGTTGAAAGCCGATCAAGAGTTTATATGGAGAGAAGAGCAGCAGTCAGCCTTAGAAGAGATTAAAAGATACTTGGTAAATCCTCCAGTCTTAGTTCCACCTCAACACGGAAAGCCTTTTAGGTTATATTTGTTTGCCGATGATGGTGTTATCGGATCGGCCTTAATTCAAGAGTTTGAGGGGAAAGAGCGTGTAGTATATTACCTGAGCAGAAGATTGGTGGATGCTGAAACCAGGTATTCGGCTATAGAAAGATTGTGCTTATGTTTATACTTCTCTTGTATTAAATTAAGACATTATTTACTGTCGGCCGAATGTACTGTTGTTTGCAAAGATGATGTGGTCAAGTACATGTTGTCAATGCTGATTTTGAGTGGACGAATCGGTAAGTGGATTTTGGCGCTATTAGAGTTTGACCTAAGGTATGAATCGGCTAAAGCTGTTAAGGGTCAGGTAATGGCTGATTTTGTTACTCAGCACTGTAATGTGGTGAGCTTTGTTGAGATTTCTCCTTGGACTCTATTCTTTGATGGGTCTACGTGCAAGGATGGAGCAGGTATCGGTATTCTGTTGATTTCACCCCGAGGACAGAGGTATGAGATTTCATTGCCGATTGTTGCTACTTCGACAAACAATCAGGCTGAGTACCGGGCTTTGCTTAAGGGGTTGGAACTACTCAGGGAGGTGCATGCCGACGCTGTTGAAATCTTCGGTGATTCCATGTTGGTGATTAATCAGTTGATCGGGACATATGAGTGCCGAAGCGAAGTGTTAATTGCAGCCCATGAGCGGTGTTTGCAGTTGTTAAAGGAGTTCAAAGAATACCGCCTTGAACACATTCCAAGGTTGCATAATGAAGAGGTCAATCAGTTAGCACAGAATGCCTCAGGATATCAGCCGATTCAGGAAGTCACGACATCGGTAATAGTTGCTGATGACTGGAAAAAGGAGATTGCCGATTACTTGAGGGATCCATCCAGGAAAGTTGAGAGGCGTCTAAGGTTCCAAGCTACTAAGTATGTGCTCCTTGATAATGAGTTGTATTATCGGACAATTGATGGGGTTTTACTTAGATGTCTTGGCAAAGAGGAATCAAAAGAGTTGATGGGTGAGATCCATGAAGGTGTATGTGGGGCGCATCAATCGGCATTCAAGATGAAGTGGATGATTAGGTGGAATGGATATTATTGGCCAACAATCCTTGAAGATTGCTTCAACTATTTCAAAGGGTGCCAGGATTGTCAGAAGTTCGGTAATGTGCAAAGGGCACCTGCATCGGCAATGAATCCTATAATCAAGCCTTGGCCGTTCAGAGGATAGGCTATTGATCTCATCGGCCAAGTTTATCCGCCATCGAGCAAGAGGCACAAATTCATACTTGTTGCTACCGATTACTTTACCAAGTGGGTCGAAGCAATCCCCTTGAGGAACGTGACGTCGGCAAACATGGTAGATTTCGTTAAGGACCACATCGTCTACCGATTCGGTATTCCTCAGACTATCACTACCGATCAAGGGACCATGTTCACCTCGGGAGAGTTTGATGACTTTGCAGTTAGCATGGGTTTTAAGGTGTTGAATTCTTCTCCTTATTATGCTCAGGCTAATGGTCAAGCTGAAGCGACTAATAAGGGAGTCATTAAGCTTATAAAATGTAAGATTGAAGAGAACCCTAGAAGGTGGCATGTGGTCTTAAACGAAGCTTTGTGGTCGTATCGGATGGCTTGTCATGGTGCAACCAAGGTCTCGCCGTATCAATTGGTTTATGGACACGATGTTGTCCTACCTTGGGAAATCAAAACTGGTTCTAGGCGATTGTCTTTTCAGGATCAATTGACGACCGATGATTATATTACTCTGATGAAAGATGAGTTAGAAGATTTGGCAGGTCATCGGTTGAGAGCATTAGTTAGTATTGAAGAGAACAAAAAGAGGGTTGCCAGATGGTACGATAAGAAAGTAAAAGTAAAAGAATTTGCCGATGGCGATTTGGTTTGGAAGTTGATTTTACCGATTGGAACTAAGAGCTCTAAATTTGGGAAGTGGTCCCCTAATTGGGAAGGTCCTTATCGGGTAAAACAGTCTGCTCCTGGTAATGCGTACATTCTGGAAACTCTCGAAGGAGTGGCATTTTCTAGGGCGATCAACGACAAATACTTAAAAAGATATTACCCTAGCATATGGGTAGATGCATAGTGCTCAGTTGAATGCCGATGAAAAGAAAAATTATAAAAAACATCGGTAAAAACAAACTGGCCTTATATTACAAATCAAGATCAAGTATCAAGTTACAATTCTCGCTGATACAACAGGCAGATTACAGTAAGTCGTGGATAACTGATATCGCGCGCAGACGAATTTGCTCTATTTCGTCCATCTCCTTGGCATCAGCGTCGGCAGAACCCTCGACCGACTTGACCTTTTTCTTCCACAGTATAGCTTGTCGCGCGTTCTGGTCCCTTTCTTGCTGCAGAACCTTGATGGAGTCAGACAGTTGAGTTTTCTGCTGGCTGGCTGCAGTCAGATCCCCCTCAACCTTCTGTAGTTCCGCCAGTAGCTCCTCTTTCCTTGCCGACAGTCGGAAGATTTCTTGATCAAGGTTGCCGATAGAAACCTTTGCTTGACCAATGCTTCTGTGTTTCTCATCGGCAAGGTGTTTGAATTTGAGCTTCTCTTCCTCGCTCTTGGCTTGGGCAGCTCTATCGGCAATATGACGAATGAGCCTCTGGTACTGGATCTGTTTGATGTCAATAGAGGCTGCCTGGAGAAGGGTTTCCGCTACATCGGCAGAAAGATGACCTTGGATATCCTTGAATATAATCCTTGCCGCCGATGAGCCCTGGACAAGTTGAGATGTGTCTTGCAGCAGTAAGGAGAGCAGTTCTTCAAGTCTGGACTTGGTTTCTGCCGATAGAGTGGGGACGGAGCTTTCTTCTTCATCGTCATCAGGGACGTTGACGGCAAAAGAAAATAGGTTGTCCGCTTGAAGGCGGCCTTGGCGTTCATCTTCGTTCTGAAGGTTTAAGCTGTAGGAGAAGAGGCTGTCCAGAGAATCTTGGGCCTGAAAACAGAGGTTAAAATATGCCGATTGTAAAATTATACTATAAGCTTTAAGGTAATCGACTTACCATCTTGAAGCGGATCTCCTGCCTGGGACTTGGCATATTGGATGGTCCAGCTTCATCTTGAACATCGGCAGTGGATGCCGATGACTGGGCCCTTGTTGGAGAGGCAGCCGACACCGCTGGTGCTGGTATAGTTGTAGCCGGCGTCGCCTCCGATGTAGTGGCAATTTCTTGTGGCGGTTCCATTCTGACATCGGGAACTTGGGTCGACGGTGCCGATGTCGACGTCGCTGTTGCTGCGGAAGGTTGAGTTGTTTCTTTGCCGGGTAGTCTGGCCGATTGTGCCGATGAGGATGCCTCCGCTATCGTGGCGGGTGGGGTTATCTCTTGAACCGAGACGTCGTCCATCGGTTGATCAGGAACATGTACCGATGGAGGCTCTGCCGATGACCCACCGGTGGTTGGCGCAACTGAAGTCGATGGAGGTTCTACCGATAACCCACCGACAGTTGGTGCGATTGGGGTCGGAGGCGGTCCTGCTGGCGGCACATCGGCAGCTGATGGCGCAGTTGGAGCCGATGGTGGAGGAGAAGCCAGCCTCAAGCGCCTCTTCTTCGTCGGCGCAGCAGCAGGGGAGCCAACCCGCTTGGATGAAGACTGGGGGCATCGGCAGCCGGGCTGGAAGGCGTTCGCCTGCTGGAAGCAGATGCCGATGACCATAGCGTCTGAAAATACAAAGCAAGTTATGCAAGATAAATGTTGCCGATAAAACAGTACGTAATCGGTACGGGTAAAAGCGAGTTTACTGCATAAACCCGTGTTAGGGCAACGGCAGCAGCCGATGTAGCCTGGGTTTTTGTGGGTGTCGGCGCAGGTACCTGTTGAGGCGTGAAGGCGGCCAGCGTCGGAGCTCTGGTGCCGATGATCGATATGGGACCCATTATCCGAAGATTAAAGGGCCTACCACTGTTACTAATTGTAGGAACTGGATCATCGGCCTGTCAGGCGCAAGGGTGCAAAGGAGTTAGGCATTAATACCGATGATAAATAAAGTAATGAAAGTACATCGGACAGCAGACTTACTGCGTCGTCGAGAATAATGTAACCGGCGTCGATCAAGTGCCGATAATAGTGCGAAGACTTGGCGAGTAGCTGACACTTCCATTCTTGCCACCAAGACTTGAATTCGTTGGTGATGAAAGTGGTTGGCGACCAGGAAGATAAGTCGAGGTCTGACAGATCGGCATCGGCAGGAAGGCTGATGACTTTATTCTAGTCCAGATTACTGGAAATCGTCTCCCTAGGTTTTACTACTCTGGAGAAGCAGAGCTTGATCGGCAGTTGGCCAAATGCCAGTTGTCTCGCTGCTGCTGATGGGTAGTAAAACTCATAGGATGGTGGAGTGTTCTTCCCAGATCCAAAGATATTCACTGGGATGGCTCGGGGAGTGATGCTGGCTCTCATGATTGCTTGGTTCTCAGGCGAGCTCATGTCAGACAAGTTGAATGACAACGGGAACTGGTTGTGTTCGTCAAGATATGGCCACCAGGCTCGTTCCGAGGAGGGGAATCCGTTGTAGAACTTCTGGAAATAGTAGCCGAAGTGCTCCACATCGGCATCGGTACCTGGCAGCATTATGACGGCTTCTCCAAAGTTAAGAGGAGGCCGAGTTGCCGATTCGTCATCATCGTATCGGTAGTGTTCTGATATGTCCCTCGGGAATTGTTGGGCAAATAGATCAAACCCGAGAGCCTTGTGCATGTGTGCGTTCAGCCATAGATTGACAAACCACCAGGGGCCTCCGAGATTGCCGATGGGCTCTCCTAGCAGTAGCTTATTGGATACTTGATGCAACAATCGGTAAACTGATCCAAGGAGATACCTGCCTAAAGGGAGCCTTGTTCCATTGGCAAGCAGTTCAGCCGTGGGGAGGTGCATAGTTGTCGGGCCAATGGTTTTGCCGCAGAAGACAAACTTTTCCAACCACATGTTTAAGAAGATGGCATGCTCCCGTTGGGTTTTCTGGTGTTCCTGAATATAACCTGTCCAGCCGCCGATGCTACGGGTGTTCACCTTGTACTCAGATTTTCTGTTGAAAAGGCTAAGCGTATCGGCAGAGGTGATATCCAAACCGGTCAACATGTAAACATCGGCAAGGGTGGGAGTGGCTGGTCCATGCCTGAAGAGGAAAGCGTTCATGCTGTCGGACCAGAAGTATGAAGCTGCTATCATCAAGTTTTTGTTCCTCTCTGCATCGGCAATTGAGAGCCTAATGCATTGATCTAAGTCACGCTCCTGCCAGTGCACTTGCTGTGACCTGGCCAATCTCAAGAACCAGTTCTTCCATCCTTTGGTGTGCTTGGGCCATGAGCGGAATGTGTCCTTCCACAGTCCTAGATCAAAGCTCTCAGATCTAAGCGGTACCCGATTGGTTTCTGCGTTGATGATGGAGGTAGGGTCTGGATTGCCCATTGGGCCTAGGCAGCTGAGGTTGGAACCAGCGAGAGGGATGATTACTTTATTGTACAACTCCTAGGGTTCGAAGAAGAAGGACGAATCAGAAAGAAGAATGGGGATAAAACCAGGTTTTTGCGGGGAAAAGAACCAGGCAGAGAGGTTGGATTAGGCGGAGGATGAATCTTACCTTTGGGATGTCGACTTGGATCGCCATTTGGAGTCAGAAAGATGCTTGGTTCGTCCTTGGATTGCGAAGGAGTACTGTTGCTCGAGCCTGTGTTCTTCAGAGCAGCCAGAGGTTGAAGATGAAGGCAGGAAGGTGAAAGTAAAATGGGCTCGGGTAAAAAGGACGGTGTGGATCCCGGTAATTTTTATAAGCCTGTTCAGGGGTATTTTGGGGTTCCGTTTCACACTGTGCAGGAATGTAGAGAGGTCCGTGGTAGATACGCGCGGTGATCGAGGTGGTCTTCAACTGTTTGTGCTACAATCGAGGGATTTTATTATTAAATTGCAGTTCCACATGCGGGAATCGAGGAAACCGTACGCCTATCTCGGGGGTAACGGCTACAACAACGACTATAGTGGAGAGAATTTCGGCACGTAAAGTTATACGCTCCGAAACTGGGGGCATGTGTTGACACCGTTTTTCGACACGTGTCAAATGGGCTGAGGCTTGACTGATCAGCGGCCGTTCTCCATCGGTATCAGGAGTCGATAGTGCCGATGGAAGGGTGCTGCGGGAAGATTAAGTGTTTTGCCGATGGAAGCTGATGAGCTTTGCTGACAAGATCGGTGAAGTCTTGCTGAAACTGATTGCCGATGAAGAATCCTTGCCGATTGCCGATGGGGGGTCATTGCCAACTGCCGATGAAGGGTCATTGCCGATTGCCGATTGGGGATTGGTGAGTTACCAGCATAAGGTCGCTAATCGGAAATGTTGCCGATTGCCGATCAGGAAAGTGTTGCCGATGCCGATGGGCGTAACAGCGCTTGGTGGCAGCCAAAGGTTACCGATGGTCAAAAGAAGGGAGGCGCGGATTAAAGGGATCTGCCGATGGAAAGTTTCCATCGAAAAGAAGTATAAGGAAAACTGGTGTTTTGTGCGAGTATTATTATAGTAGTTTGAGTCTGACTCTTGCATGGGTCGTTTATTTTCCTTTAAAATAGGTGTGTTTGTTTAGGAAATAAATATTGTTATCCGGCTCCTGCGCGAGTCAGTTTCCTTTAAAGTAGGAGTTTGTTTTAGGAAGGATATGTGTCGTGTCTTTGTACAACTCTCCATGCGGGAGTATAAATATGTGCCCGAGGGCTATGGAAAAAACAATCAATCCAATTCAAAACAAACCAATTTTATCTTATTCTACTTTTTATCGCAATTTACCTTCTACTGCATTAGTTATAGTTTTCAACGAGTTCTTCAAGCTTTCGACGGGCTGCATCATCTTGATCTCCGTCAAATCCTTGCTAGTTCCGCGTGGGAGTACCTCTAGGCTTTGGCAATCCGGGCGTATCGCTGTTTGCCTCCTCTAGCTCTGCTCTAGTTACCCTTGATCAATCTGAGCCTTGACGTCCGGGCGCATCGCTGTTGTCTCGTTCAGTCTGTTCTAGTTATCATCCTTGTCGATTGATTGGTCAAATCGACTGGCACGCCCTCGACATCGAGCTTTGTGTAATAGCCCGAGGTGTTCACAGATCTGACGCTTTTTGTGTCAACACGTGCTATCTCCGTTAGGACGAGCCTCGAAGTCCTCTGTGAGCTGGTGTCGGGCATGTGTCCATTAGAAATGGTGCCCAGTACGGGTAAAAATCCAAGTGAGTACTGGTGCCCCATTCGATAGGGGTTGATTAGGAGCCCAGAGGCGTTCTCATTAAGCAAGACCGTATGGCTTACCAAGGTGCCAACTCCGTTCGATGAGAGTTGGTGGCTCGATGCCTCCCAGCGCAGGGATCCTTAGGTATTCCTTGGTTATGCCTCGGATATGTCCCAGGGGACCTCGAGAGTTCGTTCTCGAGCTAGGGGCACGCGCCTGGCCCCCCCGGGTCATCCCTGACTCGCATACTCGAGGGCGGCTGTCGAACCCCGTTCGTGGGGCCAGCCTCCGCTCCCTCAAGATTTTAGGGGTGGACCGGAGTCCGTAACCATGGGTCCTTCCTGACCTTAGGTACTCGAGGGCGGCTGTCGAACCCTATGTAAGGGTCAGCCTTCGCTCCCTCAAGATTTGACGGATGGTTCGTCATCCGCCACTAACCTCCGAAGGCAGAGTCCTTCCCTGTGGAATGCGGAGGGGGAAAAGTGGGTAATTGTATTGAACTTGGGGCCATACCTATGCCTTTGTTGGATCTGCCCGTTGGGCTCGAGTCCTCGAGGGGGGCTGTCGAACCCTGTGTAAGGGCCAGCCTTTGCCCCCTCGAGACTAGGGAGTGGACTGGAGTTGATAACCCGAGGCCTCCTCAGACCTCGGGTACTCTAGGGGGGCTGTCGAGCCCGTTCGTGGGTCGGCCTTTGTCCCCTCGAGATTTTGTGGGTGGACCGGAGTCCATAACCCGAGGTCATTTCTGTCCTCGGGTACTCGAGGGTGGATGTCGAACCCCCTTTCGAGGGCCAGCCTTCGCTGCCTCGAAATTTCTTACCTCCGAAGATAACGCTTATCGCCGCGCGCCTTTTTAGGAGATGCCCGTTCGGTCGCAACGGTGGCAGATGCAAGGCGGAGTGCGGTGCGGGGCCCGATGATGGGACAGGACGCCTTACCCTGGAGGAATACGAGGAAGCAGTATGCATGCGCATTAAATGCAGAGATTCGCTTGCCTGTTCGAGGGATCCGCCCGTTGGCCTCCCGGCTATAAATACCGGAGGTGAGGAGTCGACTGCTTTTTTCTCGCACTTGCCTTCCCTGCCTCCTTGCCATCGCCTTCCCTGCGTTCTTCTCCCCGCCGTTGCCTTAAACGCCCTTTGAGCCAGACCTCTGCGCACGCGAGAGAAAAGAGAGGAGAGATTGGGAACGTACCTTCCGTCCCCACATCCGAGTGCGTCAGCCTCCTTGCCCCCATGGCCAGGTACAGCCAGCTTGGCCCCGACGCCTGGCTCCCGTCTTCGGTGACCGCCGCGCGCCTGGGTGACCTGGTGGAGAGCGGCCTCCTTCGGCCCGTCACCTCCGTCGACCGGCCGGAGTGGGTGGTGCCGCCACAGGAGCACGCCGAGCCCAATCCGCCTGAGGGCTATGTGGTGAGCTTCGAGGTCTTCCATCGGGCGGGGCTAGGCGCCCCTCCCAGCCGTCTTCTGCGCGGGATCCTCCACCACTACGGCGTGGAGCTTCAACACCTCACCCCCAACGGCATCTGTCATTTGGCAGTCTTCGCCGCCGTGTGCGAAGGGTACCTAGGGGTCGAGCCGCACTGGGAGTTGTGGCTCCACCTGTTTGAGGCGAGCTTGTTCCACGCGTCGGTTGGCCGTGGAACTCGCAAGACAGTCAGGGCCGGGTGCTGCAGCATCGCCCTCAAGCGGACGGACAACTAGATCCCGACGAAGCTCTCGTCGAGCCAATCCGGATGGCATTCCGGGTGGTTCTATATGAGGAACGACGACGACTTGCTCCCCGCCTATACCGGGAGGACGATTGACTTGAAGCCCGACCACTAGAGGTACGTCGTCGAGAAGAGGATGCAATCGCGCCTCACCCACCTGCTGGACGCGATCGAGTGTTTGAAGAAGGCGGAATTCACGGTGGCTATCGTCGCGTCAGCTTTCCATCTGCGGCGGGTCGTGCCGCTGATGGCTCGACCCCTACGCCTCGACGAGATGTGCTCGGGGGTCGACCTCATGGGGTGCCGCCCATGGGGGATGAGCTACCCCCCGATAGGGTGGCCTGCCGCGTACGTGCCTCCTTCGCGGGCGGGTTCGAGGTCACGAGCGTCGCCAGCGTCCCCATGAGGCCGGACCAGGGATACGTCCAGCTGGTAAGGCTCCCTTTCTCTGTTAGTGTTCTCGTGTTTGCCTTGTTCACCTTCTCTGCTTGCATTCTAACTGCCTTGTGTTCCTCAGGGGGACATTGTCTTCCGGAAGTCGCTGCCGCCGGTGAAGGAGGAGCAGGGCGACTCCCAGGTGAGGCGCCTCCAAGCCGAGAAGGACAAGAAGGCCAAGGATCAGGCCAAGAAGGACAAGGGCAAGAGGGCCCGGGAGAAGCAGGAGCGGGAGCAACGCCGGGCCCGGCAGAGGCGGGCCGGCCTTTCCGAGGAGGAGTCGCCCTCGGAGGAGGATGAGGAAGAGGAGGAGAGCAGCGACAGTGAGGTCGACCGCAAGGAGGCTCGATGAGGAACAAATGGCGCCCGAACAGCAGGGGTCGGCCGTTGGAACCGGAGGAGGAGAGGGGTCGACGTCGAGGTCGGCCCCTACTGGAGAGGTCGAGCCGCGCGGGGAGCGCCCCGTGGCTCCTCAAGGCGAAGTGCCGCGGCAGACGCGCGGGCGATCGTCACAATCCCCGTCGGGGGGTCGATCGAGCACACCCCCAGCGCCTATCTGGTCGAGCGCACGGGTACCGGGCCCGTCGACGCGGGAGGAAGCTAGCAGGGAGACGACGGGACCGTCGTCGGCCCCTGCACAGGAGACAACGCCGAGGGCGGCCTCGACCCCCGCCGCGGACCGCGGGAGGAGTGGCTCCCGGCGCGTTCCGTTCAAGCCCCCGAGCGGTTCGTAGTCCGTTGGCCGGAAACCCATGGCCCCGAAGGGGTAAGTTACCTTTCTGCCGATCGAGTGGCTCGAGTGGGTTAAGCATTTTTTCGTTGGTTATGGCCCGTGCTTACCGTTGCGCATGGGTCTCTTTTTCAGGTGGTTCGGCGGAGGATGCGCCCCTCGCCCCGGCCAAGAGGCTGAGGATGGAGGCCTCAGTCGAGGCGACCGTCGAGGCCAGTCCCGCTGCTCCGTCCCCTTCGACACTCACCCCCGAGGTGGCTTGGGCGGCCAGGGCCCGGGAGGCGATGGGACGAGGGGCGGCGCAGGCCGCCTCGGAGTTGGCCCGAGCGGGGGAGGAGGCGGGTCCGCCCGCCGCGCTGGCGAGGTCCGTCGAGGTGGAGGGTGAAGTCGTGCCCGCTCACGCGTCGGAGGGAGGCACACCCAGAGCCTCGGAAGGCGCAGGGCCCACGTCTATAGCGGTTGTGACCGAGGGGGTCGAGCCCCAAGCCGCCGCAGAGGTGGAGGTGGTGGACGTGGCCTCCGCAGACGAGGAGGAGGAGACCCCGGCGCGCCCAACGCCGGGGCAGTGGCCCGAGAGCCTCGCTTCATTGGAGGTGCGCCAGCAGCGTGAGCGCGGGGTGCTGCTGCTGCCGCACCGGAGGTGAGACCGCCGGTGGAGGAGCCCACCGCGGTGGAGGTGGCCAAGATGGTGGCCGAGCTAGTGGGCCCGGCGGAGATGGCCATGGCGGGGGCCCCTTCGTCGGAACCGGAGTCCGCTCAGCCTCGCTTCGACGTTGGGCAGCCATCGTCTCGAGGTAATACGTCCTCCGACTTGGTCGACCCGCAGTGATCCTGCGGGATCAGGTACTAATCGTTTTGTGTTTTTCACCGCGCAGGATTGTTCACCCGGCCGGGACTTCCTCTGCCCGGGGGTGATGGCTCGGCGGGACCATCGACGTCCTCGCAGGGTGGCCCCGAGGCCGGGAGAGCCCAGCTCGAGGGGGTCTCTCCCTTCTTCGCTTGGATGGAGAGGGTGGCACGTCACGGGGGTAGCGCTAAAATGCGCCGGGGCGTCATGCGGGAGGTCCAGGAGAGGATTGACCGCCGCAACGCGTTCTGGGGACAGGAGACCCTCGAGCTGGCCGACCCTCGAGACCCCGGGCAAGATCTTCCTCAAGATCGACGACCAGGCCGAGCTCAGGACGTGGGAGCACCTGGAGGAGTTCTGGACATGGTTCGAGCACTCGGTACGCCTGGCCGCGGAGGTTGCTGCCGTGGACATGTGTCGGGGGATGGAGGCGGGTTTCGGAAAGTACCTTCAATTTCTCCTGGATTGCCTGACTGTTCTTTTCTGATGATCTCCCTTTTCATCTTTGTTAGACGTTGAGGGCGGAGGCAGGGGCAGCTCCCCGCCCTCTGTACTTCGCTGGAGAAGGCGGAGGCGGAGGCCGCCCAGGCAAGAGCCGAGGCGGCAACCGCGTGAGAGGAGGCCGAGGCCAAGGTCGCCCACGCGAGGGCCGGGGTGGCCGCCGTGCAGGAGGCTGCTCGGGCCGCCCAGGAGACGGCGCAGTCGAAGATCGACGACGCCCTCCAGGCGGTCATCAAGGTCGGGCAGCAGCGGGATGCTGCCCAGGAGGCCCAGCGCCAGGCGGAGGAGGAGGCTGCTCGGCTGAAGGAAGAGCTAGCCCGGGCAGCGGAGAGGATCCGGGGGCTCCAGGGGACGTCGATGCCGTCTCCCGCGAACGCGACACGCTAGTCGCTGCGGAGGAGAAGGCTCGGACCCAGATGGACTCTCTGGGGGTGGTGGCGGCCAACTAGAAGAGAGCCCTCGATGACCTGATGACGCTAGCAAGGTCATCGAGGGCCTCCAGGCTAAAGTCGGCGACCAGGTCGCCGAGCTTGTCGACGTCCGTCGCCAACTCGAGAGGACCGAGCAGGGCTATGTCACCCTGTAGGCGCATGCCCAAGGTAAAGCTTTTTGAAAGTGTTGCTAAGTTTTCCCGGTCTTGACCCTTTTCCTGCTCTTTTGGTTTTGACCGAGTTATGCGCTCGTTTTGGCAGAGCTCGCAGCAGAAAAGGCCCGGCCCACGAGGACCTGACCAGTCTTCAGGGCCTCATCGAGGCGGAGGCGGGCCTTAACGAGAGGCTCGAGGGCGCCATCTCCTCCTTCTGCGACGACTTGGGGTCGAGCCGGAGCCGACGGTCGAGGGCGACGCTCGAGGGCAATGCTCGAGGAGACTCCCTGCTGCAACCGCTTCTACTCCATGACGCAGGAGGTGATGGAGCATGTCCGTGCTGCCTTGCATGTGGGCGTGAAGCAGGCGCTCGCAGTCGTCCGCTCGGGCTACATCTACGACCTCAGCGTCGTCGCCAGCGGGTTCGTCACCGACCCGAGGCTGACTGATGAGGAGAACGAGGCGAGGTGCCACGAGCCGATCGAGCTTGCGGAGGTGCCCGGAGGCGAGCTGGCGAAGCTTTTCGAGCCTGAAGTGCTCCCTTCGGCGGACGGAGATGGCGCCGAGTAGCCCTAGGCCTGCGAGCCAAATCTGGACAAGAAGGTCCATGTAATAGTTAGGCTTTTGTAATGATACAATGCCGAGCCCCCAAGGGCTTCTTATATCTAATGCATTTTGTTCAAGATGCGTCTTGTTGTTTTTTTATTTCTCAAGCTATCTCTGCTTTTCTTTGTCTGAGTCGTCGCTTGTGGACTAAGTGTTCGATGCACGCTCGTATCCCTGGAAGGGGGGAGCGAGCGGGATACCGTAGCCCTGGGGCGTAGGAGAGTCCCTAGCTCGACGGCCCGCGACCCTTAGGGAGTTCGAGGCGTCTCTACTTAGTCATGAAGCGTACTCGGGGCAAAGATCGAGAGGGAAAGCCAAGTTTCGAAAAAACGTTCGGGTTTTTAGGGGACTTAGGAGGGGGTCCCCCCCTGTTAACCCTCGAGGGAGGCTTGACTTTGCCGGAGCAGAGTCGAGGCTACCTCAGAGTTATGAACGGATGTAGAATGTATTTTGAGAACATTTTATTCATTCATAATGTGATGAGTGTACATAATGCGGGAAATGTACAAGGCGTCGAGGCCTTAGGGATAGAAACGACGTAGTTGTTGTGACAGAACCTCTTAAGATAGGGCCCACTTGTCAGGATTAACCAACTTAATCCCGATAGATGCTCCAAACCTTAATTAGTCCGTCAGGTGTCACCACTTTGCAGCGGGTCATCCACCTCTTTCCGAACAGGATCACCTCATTACAATCATTACAGAAGTAATACGAAATTTTTATATTACATCAAAGTAGCGGAAATTTAAAGTCATATTACAAACCATAAGTTTTGGAACATAACTTAGTGTCATACGTTAACAATACATCAAGCTGCTGATAGAGTATGAACAAACAACCAAGGTACTCTTGCCCAAGAGTCAAGCAACGACAGTTTATTCTTCATCTTCATCTACACTGACCACGGTCATGCAGCAAGGAGCCACACAAACCGGGTTGTGATCCTCATCTGCAACAGGGGTTAACAAACCCTGAGTACGGGGGTACTCCACAAGACTTATCCGACAAAGAAAAGTATTTGGTGGACAAAACAGTATGCAAGTCATAGGATTCAAGGTGTGGTTTGCAAGAATCAAGTATTTTGCATAAATGAGCATTTATAAAAAGAATTGAAATCATTTATGTTACCCATAAGATTACTCAAGTATCGACCTGGATGTATGATCGATAACAAGGTAATAACCATCCACGAAGGGATCCAACAAGTATCCAGTTAAAGTGTATTACTACGAAGAAGAAAACAGGGTCATGTTTCCATATCCGAGGAACACGACGATTCGAACCGATTTATCCCAGCTGGGGCTTCCCTATCACACGACATATACAGCCTCTTAAAGCACGCATATGACTACCTTTCCCTGGATCCTCTCGCCAAGACCGGGGTTCCGCCACCCGAGAGCACAGTACACCTCCATCCAGTTCGCTAACTTGGAGGGTACACACTACTCTCGCCATCTCTCCACTCCCAGTGCGGGTTAACCGTTCTTCAAGCGAGAATAGCCAGAGTCCAGCTTCCCGGAGTATGTGATAAGTACTCCAAAGTCACAACCCTAGTCATGCATCATCAGACGGTTCCTAATCGACACAGGCGGAAAGAACCCGCTCACCAGATATCCATATCTGGTGGCTCTCCAACACCGTGTCCGCCCGATCTCAGATTATTACTCCCATCAAGAGGACATAGCCATTTGCCGCAGCAATCCGCTATTCATCTCGAAAACAGAACCATTGCCGAAGCAAACAGGTTACCACCTATTCTCGCAGATGACAGGAAATCATCTGACTCTATCGGTCTAAGCATTGCTAAGCAGCATGAAGCAACATCGCATTTTTAAAACGGTATCAAGGTACAGGAATAAATAATCCAAGGTAAGGCTATGCATCAAGTAGGAATTTGATTGAATACCGTAATGCAATAGTATAAACATAAGTGTATTTAAAGCAAACATTTTAAATACAAGGAAGTGTTTGAATGCACCGGGGCTTGCCTTGGTTGGAGGGATAGACGAACTCGGGCTCAGATTCAAGAGAGAAGACCTCTGCACTGGAGGTATCCAACCCAACCAACGAACAATCTACACGATATAATGACATGTTTTAGATGATGCTTGAATAGTAAACATGATGCTCAACACAAACAAACATGTTCTTAAGAGAAGACTAAAACAGATTACACTTTGAGTACCACTGCCCTTCATGAAGGAAAGCAACCCAGGTTATAAAGCAAAATAATTAAACCCTATTTATCTTGTTTATCTAAGTTAATAATTACATCCAAAAGAACTGAGCAAACAACATTACATCAAGCATGTCCAACTTGTGTTTGTCACTGGACAATGACCATTTGTATCAAATAATCCAAAATCACTCAAAACCTAAAATCATCAGGGTTTCTAAACATTTTATAACTAATTAAACAACTAGCCATGTATAAAAGCTCATCCAAAAACTCCCAAACTTTTTGTACAGCAAGGTAACAGAGTACAAAGCTTACACAAAAATTCTCAGAATTTTTGGAGCAACCTACAGAGCATAACAGGAAAAAGGGAAAAACCCTTTACAAAACCCACTGACGGCTGAGACCTGCCCGCTAGTGGCACAGACGCTCGAGCTACAGCGCCGATGACCACAAAACACGGCGGCGCATCGCCGTCGGTGACCAAACCGAACGGCTACCCCTCGAACTTGCTTCGGCTCGCCGAGCCGAACCCAACGAGGTGCGCCACGAACCAAACAAACCTTCAGAGACACCTCATCGACGGTGATGGCGATCGGCCGGAGCTCGACCGATCTCGCATCGTCGAGCAAAGACCTCGATCGAAGAAGTTAGGCCTCGATCAGAGAAGCTAGGCCTCGATCGAAGAAGCTCGGCCTTGATCAGACTTAGGGAACAACCACGAGCACAACGCCCAACAGAAACGAGACTAAAACCTACCCAGGAGACCTCATCGACGGCAATGGTGGCGACCCGAGCTCGACCGCACATACCCCGACGGACACAGGCCTCGATCGGACCTCGACCAGCTCAACTAACAACTCTAGCAAGCTTAGCGGCCCCCGAACAACGCGAAGCGCAAGCCAAACAAACACAGAGCTAAATGCAACATCCTCATCGACGGCCATGGCGGTCGGTGGGGATCTGCGCGACGTGCGCCCCGGAGAACACACGCACACGCTTGAGGGCAACTACCCCTCGAACCAGACTTAGGACGGCTAGACGAAGCTAGCGCAAGACTCAGATCAGAAAAAGATCAACTACAACGACTAGACGACGAACACACCGCCACGCTGAACAAAAACCGTGGCGACGCTCGAGGACAGAGCTCGAAGGCTCGATTCCAAGACAAACGAGTGGTGCGGAGAGGTCGAGGAGCTCACCCCGGGTCACGAAGCGCTAGCAAGCGTGGCCGGAGATGAAGCGGAGACGACTGTTGATGGAGAACGTGCCGGCGGAGACAATGAACCGAGCGGCAACGAAGATGTTCCCGGAACTATGGTCCACCATTTGCAAAACGGAGAAACTAACAAGATTTAGAGATGAGCAAGGAGCAAGAATCACAAGATAAAAAGACAATGTGGCTCCTGCGTAGCCCAGCCGAGGACTGACCAGAGCGACGGTGCTCTCGTCGGAGCTGAGGAAAACGGAGCCGCGCTGAACGAATGCAGGATCGACGACTTCAACCCACTCACCCGAGGATGCGTAAGGTCAAGGCGAAGACAATGGCAGTGGATTGAGCAATTGGAAGTGGCCAACGAGCTCGGACGAGTTCGTCAAAGATGGTGGAGCGCCCAACAGAGCAGAGCAGAGCGATGGTGTGGCGTGGAAAGGGAGACAGAGCGGACGGTGTCCCGTTTTGAAGACGGCAACGGTTCCGCGATGTCGCCACGTACATGACAAGACGTGAGTCCATGGACAGGAGTCACACGGTGGTGTAAACAGGTGTCGGCGTCGAATTCAACCCCGCCATGTAACTGCTCGATGAAAAGACAGAACTGACCCTGTGGCTATTTTGCAAAATGCTCAAGCTTCCAGGGGTTTTCAAGAAAAACTATGAACACGAAAGATGCTCAAAATTTCATGATCTACAACTTTGCTTAAACAACCATATGCAACAACTTTATAGATTTTGAAAATCATGTTTAGGGTTTAATCCACCCCCTCTGGGAATTAGGGTTTGGATTCAAATTTTAAATTTGAGAATTTGAAAAGATGACCTGCATTCAAACAATTGATCAAACACAAACAAGTAAACTCATTTTAGCTTAATGTATAACTAGGTTTTCAAACAAATGAATGATGCTTAACGAATATGATGACATGATCAGTTTTTAATTATGTTATTAACACCCGGGGTGTTACAGCTGTTCGATGTTCCACGCGTTGGTGAGGATCTTGCCCCTTTCGTTCTTCAGTTTGTAAGTGTCGGGCTTCAGCACCTCTGCCACGATGAAGGGTCCCTCCCAAGGTGGCGTCAGCTTGTGGCGTCCCTTGTTGCTTTGTCGGCGGCGCAGAACGAGGTCGCCGACGTCGAGGTCCCTTTTGCGTACGTTTTTGTCGTGGTAGCGTCGCAGCGTTTGCTGGTACTTTGCCGACTTGAAGAGGGCCACGTCTTAGGCTTCCTCGAGCTGGTCGAGGGAGTGCTCTCGGGCTGCTGTGTTGGCTTGCTCGCTGTAGGCTTTTAGTCGAGGGGACCCGTATTCGAGGTCGGTGGGGAGGACGGCCTCGGACCCATAAACCAAGAAGAACGGGGAGAACCCCGTGGCTCGACTTGGTGTCGTTCGGAGACTCCATAGGATAGCGGGCAGCTCGTCGACCCATCCCTTGCCGTGTTTGTTCAGCCGATCGAAGATCTTTGGCTTGAGGCCCTGCAAAACCATACCGTTGGCGCGCTCGACCTGGCCGTTACTTCGAGGGTGGGCAACTGCAGACCAATTCACCCCGATGTGGTGATGGTCACAGAAGTACAGGAACTTTTGGCCGGTGAACTGGGTGCCGTTGTCGGTGATGATGACGTTGGGGACCCCGAAGCGGTGGATGATGTCGGTGAAGAATAGTACGGCTTGTCGAGACTGGATGTTGGCGATGGGTCGAGCCTCGATCCACTTCGAGAACTTGTATATAGCCAGGAGGAGGTGGGTGTGGCCACCCTTGGTTCTCTTCAGGGGGGCGACCATGTCGAGCCCCCATACTGCGAACGGCCAAGTTATAGGTATCATCTGAAGAGCTTGGGCGGGTAGGTGGGTCTACCTGGCATAGAATTGGCATCCCTTGCAAGATCGGACGAGCCTGGTGGCATCGGTGACGGCTGTCGGCCAGTAGAAACCTTGTCAAAAGGCGCTTCCTACCAGCGTTCTTGGCGCCGCGTGGTGGCCGCAAGCCCCCGAGTGTAGGTCCTTCAGCAATGCCCTCCCCTCCTCGAGGGTGAGGCAGCGTTGAAGGACCCCAGAAGGGCTACGTCGATACAGCTCGCGGCCGTCCCCATACAAGACGTAGGTTTTGGCGCGTCGGGCTATACGGCAAGCCTCGGTGTGGTCCTCTAGGAGCTCGCCCTGTGTCAGATACTCGAGGTAGGGTACGCGCCAATCTGTCGGGGGGGTTGGCGTCGCGGGTGTCCCGTCGATCTCCATGACTTCTTCCCCATTCGAGGGGGGATCGGTCGAGGGGGTGGATCGACCCCTTGCTCAAGGGCGGGAGCCCCTGAGCCTAGGTCGATGGATGGCTCGTGAAGGTCCCTCGAAAAGACGTCGGGAGGGACTGTTCCTCGAGTGGACGCGATTTTGGCCAGCTCGTCGGCAGCTTCGTTGTATCGGCGGGCGGTGTGGTTGAGCTCGAGACCGTAGAATTTGTCTTTGAGCTTTCGGACCTCCTTGCAGTAGGCTTCCATCTTGGGGTCATGGCAGCTTGACTCTTTCATCACTTGGTCGATCACTAACTGTGAGTCCCCCCGCACGTCGAGGCGTCGAACCCCGAGCTCGATGGCGATGCGCAGACCGTTGACGAGGGCCTCGTACTCGGCTACGTTGTTGGAGGCGGGGAAGTGGAGACGGATGACGTAGCGCATGCGGACCCCTGAGGGTGATATGAATAGCAATCCAGCGCCTGCTCCCGTCTTCATCAACGATCCGTCGAAGTACATGGTCCAGAGCTCGGTCTGAACTTGCGCTGGGGGTAGTTGGGTGTCGGTCCATTCTGCGATGAAATCTGCCAATACCTGAGATTTGATGGCCTTCCGAGGGGCATAGGAGAGGGTTTCCCCCATAAGCTCGACCGACCACTTGGCAATTCTTCCAGATGCCTCCCGGTTCTGGATTATCTCTCCGAGGGGGAAAGATGAGACCACAGTAACCGCGTGGCCCAGGAAATAGTGCTGGAGCTTACGCCGAGTGAGGACGATCGCGTACAACAGCTTCTGGATGTGGGGTATCTCGTCTTGGTCTCGGAAAGTACCTCGCTCACGAAGTAGATGGGCCTCTGAACCGGCAGGGCGTGTCCTTCTTCCGCCCTCTCGACCACTACGGCAGCGCTGACTACCTGGGTAGTTGCTACGACATAGAGCAAGAGGGCTCGGCCGGGCTCGGGGCCCAAGACAGGTGACGAGGTGAGCAAGGCTTTGAGCTTCGAGAGCGATTCCTCAGCCTCGGCGGTCCACGCAAAACGTTCCATTTTCTTCAGGAGGTGGTAAAGGGGTAGCGCCTTCTCTCCGAGCCACGAGATGAACCGGCTGAGGGCGGCGAGGCACCCCGTAACCCTTTGTACGCTCTTAAGGTCGTTGATCGGGCTCATCCTTGTGATTGCAGTTACCTTCTCGGGATTGGCCTCGATCCCACGTTGGGAAACTATGTACCCCAAGAGCATGCCTCGGGGAACCCCGAAGACACACTTCTCAGGGTTTAGTTTGATGCGGTTTGCCCGGAGGCACCCAAACGCGATCTCGAGATCCCCGACCAGGTTTCCGACTGTTTTGGACTTGACCACGATGTCATCGACGTAGGCCTCGACGGTTGGCCCTATGTGTTTGCCAAAGACGTGGAGCATGCATCGCTGATACGTGGCTCTAGCATTTCGCAGGCCGAAGGGCATAGTGAGGTAGCAAAACATGCCAAAGGGGGTGATGAAGGAAGTCGCGAGCTGATCGGATTCCTTCATCTTTATTTGGTGGTAGCCAGAATACGCGTCAAGGAAGTAGAGAGTTTCGCATCCCGCAGTGGAATCTACTATTTGATCGATACGTGCAACGGAAAAGGAACCTTGGGACATGCTTTATTTAAACTAGTGTAGTCTACACACATCCTATCCTTCCCATTCTTTTTCTTGACAAGTACAGGATTTGCTAACCACTCGGGATGATGTACCTCCTTGATGAATCCGGCCTTCAAAAGCTTATCGACCTCCTCCCCGATGATCCTGCGCTTCTCTTCGTCAAAACGGCGCAGCCGTTGCTTCACCGGTTTGGACCCGGCTCGGATGTCCGGGAGTGCTCGACGACCTCCCTCGGAATGCCCGACATATCTGAGGGGCTCCATGCAAACACGTCGGTATTCGCACGGAGAAAGTCGACGAACACGGCTTCCTATTTGGGCTCGAGGGTGGCGCTGATCGTCAGCACCTTCCCATCCGCGTGGCCGGGGTCGAGCGGGACGGTCTTGGTGTCTTCCGCTGGTTTGAAGTTGCCGGTGTGTCGCTTGGGGTCGGGGATCTCCCTGGACGAGTCGTCGAGGGCCGCGAGGACGGCCGACTCTTCGACAGCTTCGGTGCTTTCTACGCACTCGACGTCGCAGTCGTATGCGTGCTCGTAGGAGGTGCCGATGGTGATGACCCCCATGGGCCCCGACATCTTAAGCTTGAGGTAGGCGTAGTTCAGAATCGCCATAAACTTGGTGTACCCTGGTCGACCGATGATGGCGTGGTAGATGCCACGAAACGCAACCACCTCAAAGGTGAGCTCTTCCTTTCGGAAGTTCGAGGGGACGCCGAAACAAACGGGTAGCTTGACGCGGCCTATGGGGAGTGCCTTTTTTCCCAGGACGATCCCGTGGAATCCCCCCGCGCTGGGCAGGAGCATGGTCCTCGGGATCCCCAGGAGGTCGAGGGTCTCGGCGTAGATGATGTTGAGGTTGTTCCCCCATCCATAAGTACCTTGGTGAGGCGGGTGTTGAGTATGATCGGGTCGACGACGAGTGGGTAGACCCCTGCGTTGGGGACGTACTCGGGGTGGTCGTCCTGGTCGAAGGTGATCGGCGTGTGTGACCAGTCGAGATATCGAGGAGCCTGGGCTCGAACGGAGAAGACTTCTCGACGCTCCCTCTTGCGCTGACGCGCACTGAGTCGGGTCGAGGGTCCCCCGTAGATCATGTAGCAGTCGTGAATCTCGGGGAATCCCCCCTTCTTGCCATCGCCCTTGACGTGGAGGTCACAGGGTGGGTCTTCCCTGCCGTCGTCTTTCTTGAAGCCAGGAGGAATGAAGTGCTTTCTAAGCATGCGACAGTCCTCGAGACGGTGGTTGGCCCGTCCCATATGATAAGGGCAGGGTTCCTTCAGCATTTTGTCGAAGATGCCCCCGTCGGGAGGGGGCCCTCGAGGCTTCATGTTGTCTACTGCAGCGACAAGATCATCGGGAGGGGGCCCTCGAGGCTTCTTGTTGCGTCGACCCGCTGGTTCTTCTTTTTCTTCTTCTTGTCACTGTTGCCGTTGTTGTTCCTTTTGGGCCCATTGTTCTTCTTGGGCCCGTTGTCAGAGCCCCGGGCTCGTCCACCTTGCTCTTCCCCTTGTCTGGAGGTATCTGGAAGAACGCGCCAACGGCTTCCTCGCCAGTTGCATAGTTGGCGATGATGTCCATGAGCTCGTTGGCGGTCTTGGGGGTGTTTCGTCCCAGCTCTCGCACCAACTCCTTGCAGGTTGTTCCGACGATGAATGTCGTGATGACGTCGTGATCGGAGATGTGGGTTAGCGCGGTACGCTGCCTCGAAAACCGACGGGTGAAGGCGTGGAGGGTCTCCCCTGGCTTCTGCTTGCAGCTGCGGAGATCCCAGGAGTTGCCTGGCCGCTCGTAGGTGCCTTTGAAGTTTCCCTCGAAGATCCTGACCAGATCGGGCCAGTCTTGGATCAAGTCCGGGGGTAGCTCCTCGAGCCATCTTCGAGCGGTGTCGGAGAGGAAGAGTGGGAGTTGCCGAATAATGACGTGGTCGTTGTCGGCTCCTCCCAGCTGACATGCCACCCTGAAATCAGCAAGCCAAAGCTCCGGCTTGGTTTCGCCGTTGTACTTGACCAGGATGGTGGGTGGACGGAAACGGACAGGTAAGGCGGTTCGCCGGATGGTTCTGCCAAAGACTCGGGGCCCTGGTGGCTTCGGAGATCGACACCGATCTTCGTCGCTGTCATAGCGCCCACCTCGGTGAGCGCTGTAACCTCGAGCCTCGGTGTCGTCGTACCGGCGTCGATTGTTTTCCTGTGGTGGTCGATCGTCGATGATGCATTCTCGAACTGGTCGTCGCTCTACTCGGCCTTGGGGCGCTTTGTCCTGGTGGACGGATACCTCTCGATTTTGTTGAGGGGGTACTTTCTGACGCTCGGAGGCAGCTCCTCGGCGCCTCGAGGCCGAGCTCTCCGCCTGCTGCACGGCCGTAGTTTGGAGAAGCCCTTGGATTTCGTTCCTGATGCGCCGTGCTTGGGGTGTCGATGGCGCTGGCATGTCGCGAAGCAGCATTGCGGCTGCTACGACATTTTGGCTGGCGCGGTTGTAGACGCGGGGTTCGTTCGCCCCCTCCTCGATGATTTGTCGATGGACTTCCCGGGCCCGCTCGCGAGCTACTCCACCCTGTGGGCGCCCGCGATCTCGCTCGAGGGCGTGCTCGAGTTGCTGAAGTCGTAGGCGCTCCTCTTCGAGCTTGCTAAGCAGCTCTCGGACTTGCGTGATCTGGACGTCCGGAGGTGGATCGGCTTTGTCAGGACTCGTGGGGTCGGCGTCTCGTGCTGGCGTAGCGTTGCCCGCTCCTCCTTCATCCGTGGTCGCGGTGTCGTCGACGTCGTCCTGGGGGTCAGCCTGACCATCGAGGTGGAAGCATTCCCGGGTGGGATCATAATCCTCGTCGGGGGAGTCCGAGTCGGGGTCGCCGTGGTATAAGTGGGGGAAAGATCCCCTGCGCTCTTCCGCCAGGCGTCGCCGAAACATGCCCCAGGTCGGGGCTCGTCTTGGCTCTGGGTGCTCGTCCGGTGAAGGGGTGGTGATGGGGTTGATCGTCGCACGCGGCGGGGTCCCTGGAGACCCGCAACGTGTCTGTATCTGCAAACCTTCGAGGGCAGAATAGAGTCTCGCACTGTTGTGGAGCCCGTATGGAAACAGGTTACGCGGTGGGTGGCAGGGTCGAGTGTGTCGGAGAGGCCACGGGGACCCCTGGGATGACGATATGGCAGAGCCAAAGTCACGCTCAGAGAGGTGCCCACCTCCGACCCGCAAGCATGGGTCAAACAGGCTCCCGAGGGGAGGGACTGTGTCGCCAGCTGAGGCCGGGGAAACGGCATCCGATGTCTCGGAATCCGCATGGTGACAAGTGCGTCGGAGTCGCTCGCGCCTCCTCCTGATTGCAGGCAAAAGGCGCAAGCGGAGGGACTGTCGCCTGATCCTTCTTGCCCCCCGGCGTACCGAAGCTGCTGCCGTCCATGCCACGAGCAAAGAGAAGGACTTTGTAGTTGTAACACCCCGGGTGTTAATCTTGTTAATCTCTTAATTAAAATTTGATCATGTCATCATATGCATTAAGCATCATTCATTTGTTTGAAAACCTGGCTATGCATTGAACTAAAATAAGTTTAATTGTCTGTGTTTGATCAATTGTTTGTATACAGGCCATCTTTTCAAAGTCTCAAAATTTAAAATTTGATTTCCAAACCCTTTTCCCAGAGGGGGTGGATTAAACCCTAAACACGATTTTCAAAATCTATAAAGTTTTTGCTTGTGGTTGTTTAAGCAAAGTTGTAGATCTTGAAGTTTTGAACATCTTTTGTGTTCAAAGTTTTTCTTGAAAACCCCTGGAAGCTTGAGCATTTTGCAAAATAGCCGCAGGGTCAGTTCTGTCCTTTCATCGAGCAGCTGCATGTCAGGGTCGCTCTCGACGGTGCCCGACGCCGACACCTGTCCAGGGACTCCCATCTTGTCAAGAGTACGTGGCGATCTTGCGGAGCCCGTTGCCGTCTTTAAAAGCGGGACGCCGTCCTCTCTGTTTTCCTTTCCACGCCACTGCTCCACTCTACTTCGCTTCACTCTGCTCCGTTCTGTTTCGTCGAGCGCTTCACCGTCACCTTTGACGAACTCGTCCGAGCTCGTTAGCTGCTGCCAATCACTCAATCTTTCATCATTGCCTTTGCCTTGACCTTGCGCATCCTCGGGGTAAGTTGGTTGAAGTCGTCGAGCCTGTCTTCGTTCAGCGCGGATCCGTCTTCCTCAACTCCGACGCAACCGCCGCCGCTCTGGTCCGTCTTCGACTAGGCTGCGCAAGAGCCGCATTGTCTTGTTGTCTTATGTTTCGTGCTCCTTGTTCATCTCTGAGTCTTGTCTGGTTCTCTGTTTTGCAAATGGTGGACTACGGCTCCGGGAACATCTTCGTGCCGCGCAGTTCTTCGTCTCCGCCGGCGCGTTCTCCATCGACGGTCGTCTCTGCTTCATCTCCGGCCATGCTTGCTAACGCTCCGTGACCAGGGTGAGCTCCTCGACCTCTTCGCTATACTCGTTTGTCCTTGTATCGAGCCTTAGCGCTCTGTCCTCGAGCGTCGCCGCTATTCTTGTTCGGCGCGGAAGTGTGCTCGACGTCTAGTCGTTGTAGTTGATCTTTTCGAGATCTAAGTCTCGCGCTAGCTTCGCCTAGCCGTCCTGAGTCTGTTCCGAGGGGTAGTTGCCCTCGAGCGCGTGTGTGTTCTCTTCGGCGCGCGTCGAGCAGTTTCTCTGTCGACCGCCAGTGCTGTCGTCGAGGGTGTTGCTTTTAATTCTGTGTTCGTTTGGCTTGCGCTTCGCGTTGTTTGGGGTCCGTTTAGCTTGCTGGAGTTGTTGGTTGTTTCGATCGAGGCCTAGTGTCTTTGCTCGAGGCCTAGCTCCTGTGATCGAGGCCTGTGTCCGTCGGCATGTGTGTGCGGTCGAGCTCGGTTCACCGCCATTGCCGTCGACAAGGTCAGCTGAGTAGTTTGTAGTCTTGCTTTCTGTGGGGCGTCTTGCTCACAGTTGTCCTCTGAGTCGTGACTGAGGCCTAGTTGCATCGACCGAGGCCTAGCTTCTCTGATCGAGGGTCGGTCGAGGCCTCGTTTCTTTCGATCGAGGCCTAGTTTCCCCAATCGAGGCCTCTCTCTTCGATCGAGGTCTGTTCTCGATGGTGTGCGATCGGTCGAGCCCTGCCCGATCGTCAGCACCCTCGATGAGGTGTCCCTGAAGGTTTGTTTAAGTCGTAGCGTACCTCATTGGGTTCGGCAAGGCAAGCCGAAGCAAGTTCGAGGGGTAGCCGTTCGGGTTGGTCATCGACGGCGACTCGCCGCCGTGCTTTGTGGTTCTCGACGCCATCGCTCGAGCCTCTGTGCCGCTGATGGTCGAGTCTCAGCCGTCCGAGGGTCTTGAGCAGAGTTCTCCCTGTTTCCTGTTTCCTGTTTTTAGTTCTGTAACAATGCCCTGCTTAGTTATAAAATGTTAGAAACCCTTTTAACTTTAGGCTTTGAGTGATTTTGGATTATTTGGTACTTATGGTCATTGTCCAGTGACAAACACAAGTGGGACATGCTTGATGAGACGATGTTTGCTCAGTTCTTTTGGTTGTAAGTGTTAACTAAGTTAATCAAGATAAATAGGGCCTAATTAATTTGCTTCCTAGCCTAGTGTTGCTTTCCTTCATGAAGGGAAGTGGTACTCAAAGTGTAATCTGTTTTAGTCTTCTCTTAAGAACATGTTTGTTTGTGTTGAGCATCATGTTTACTATTCAAGCATCATCTAAAACATGTCATTATATCGTGTAGATTGTTCGTTGGTTGGGTTGGATACCTCCAGTGCAGAGGTCTTCTCTCTTGAATCTGAGCCCGAGTTCGTCTATCCCTCCAACCAAGGCAAGCCCCGGTGCATTCAAACACTTCCTTGTATTTAAAATGTTTTCTTTAAATACACTTATGTTTATACTATTGCATTACGGTATTCAATCAAATTCCTACTTGATGCATAGCCTTACCTTGGATTATTTATTCCTGTACCTTGATACCGTTTTAAAAATGCGATGTTGCTTCATGCTGCTTAGCAATGCTTAGACCGATAGAGTCAGATGATTTCCTGTCATCTGCGAGAATAGGTGGTAACCTGTTTGCTTCGGCAATGGTTCTGTTTTCGAGATGAATAGCGGATTGCTGCGGCAAATGGCTATGTCCTCTTGATGGGAGTAATAATCTGAGATCGGGCGGACACGGTGTTGGAGAGCCACCAGATATGGATATCTGGTGAGCGGGTTCTTTCCGCCTGTGTCGATTAGGAACCGTCTGATGATGCATGACTAGGGTTGTGACTTTGGAGTACTTATCACATACTCCGGGAAGCTGGACTCTGGCTATTCTCGCTTGAAGAACGGTTAACCCGCACTGGGAGTGGAGAGATGGCGAGAGTAGTGTGTACCCTCCAAGTTAGCGAACTGGATGGAGGTGTACTGTGCTCTCGGGTGGCGGAACCCCGGTCTTGGCGAGAGGATCCAGGGAAAGGTAGTCATATGCGTGCTTTAAGAGGCTGTATATGTCGTGTGATAGGGAAGCCCAGCTGGGATAAATCGGTTCGAATCGTCGTGTTCCTCGGATATGGAAACATGACCCTGTTTTCTTCTTCGTAGTAATACACTTTAACTGGATACTTGTTGGATCCCTTCGTGGATGGTTATTACCTTGTTATCGATCATACATCCAGGTCGATACTTGAGTAATCTTATGGGTAACATAAATGATTTCAATTCTTTTTATAAATGCTCATTTATGCAAAATACTTGATTCTTGCAAACCACACCTTGAATCCTATGACTTGCATACTGTTTTGTCCACCAAATACTTTTCTTTGTCGGATAAGTCTTGTGGAGTACCCCCGTACTCAGGGTTTGTTAACCCCTGTTGCAGATGAGGATCACAACCCGGTTTGTGTGGCTCCTTGCTGCATGACCGTGGTCAGTGTAGATGAAGATGAAGAATAAACTGTCGTTGCTTGACTCTTGGGCAAGAGTACCTCGGTTCTTTGTTCTTGCTCTAACAGCAGCTTGATGTACTTTTATCGTATGACACTAAGTTATGTTTCAAAACTTATGGTTTGTAATATGACTTTAAATTTCCGCTACTTTGATGTAATATAAAAATTTCGTATTACTTCTGTCATGATTGTAATGAGGTGATCCTGTTCGGAAAGAGGTGGATGACCCGCTACAAAGTGGCGACACCTGATGGGCTAATTAAGGTTTGGATCATCTGTTGGGATTAAGTGGTTAATCCTGACAAGTGGGCCCTATCTTAAGAGGTTCTGTCACAGTAGTGGCCCTGGCCCGTGGACATGAACCCTAGGCTACCGAACCAGACGATGGTGGCGAATGGAAGTGATGGGGTCGTGGAATCCATCTGAGAGAGTAGTTCGGAGTTGATCGACACGCAAAGCCCCCCTATCTGGCGCGCCAACTGTCGGTGTTATGACCCGGGGGTCAAGTCCACCGGCTAGTAAATTTGTATATTGCGTGCTCCCTCTCCCAGATGTGATGCAAGAAGGACACAAGATTTATCCTGGTTCGGGCAAAGAAGGTTCTACGTCAAGCAGGGGAGGATGACTTGTATTATCTTGCACCGAAGTGCTCGTACAGGGGGGGTACAAGCTGGTTTACACGGGGTTGCTCAGAGTGAGCTGAGGCTTAAGGCTAGCAGGGCTATCCTAGGCGGTCGGTTGGTTGCTCGAGGGGTCGATCAAGCAACGGGGTGTGTGGAGTGTGAAGATCAGAGCTGAAGTCTGAGTGCGAAGTGTCCGAGCGAATGTGGGTTTGTGCCAGAGTCGCCCGAAAGTAGAGTGTCCCTTTCTTCTACCTCGGCGTCCCCTTTTATAGACAAGGGGAGGCCCGAGGGTACAGGGTCCTAAACTGTTATAGCATGGGAGGCGTGTCCCCGGCATAGTGTTGGCGAAGGGACGTCGTTCACTGTGGCGGCGTGGCCTTCCCGTCCTTTCAGTGCTCCGGAGCGTGAGCCCCATAGTTGAAGCGGGACGGGGCGTATGGGACGGGCCCCATACCGGAGTGGTTGGAGGTAGAGGTCGAGTCCCCCGGTCGAGGGGTGGGGTCGAGGCCTACGTGGCCTTGTCGTATCCCCGAAGACATCGTCGAGGGCCGTCCTGTTCACGTCTCGAGGGGTGCTTCTGGAGTCCATACTCGCGACGTGGTTACAGCGGCAGCACAGTTGACGGAGGTCCGGGACATGGCGGAGAGTTGATGGATTTGACTGCGGTCGTGGGCGCCCATGGCGTTAGGCGGATTCCCTTTAACCCATACCGAGAGCAGTTGGGCTGATCGAGCTTCCGGCCCGGGGGTCGTTTGTTCGACCCCCGGTTCGTCATTCGGCGTCGAGGTGGAGGCGGAGGGGTCGTTCGTTCGACCCCCGGCCCGTCATTCGGCGTCGAGGTGGAGGCGGAGGGGTCGTTCAATTCGACCCCCGGTCCGTCATTCGGCGTCGAGGTGGAGGCGGAGGGGTCGTTCGTTCGACCCCTGGTCCGTCATTTTTCCAGAAGCAGGCCGGCCCACGACTGGTTGCTATCGCTGGTGCAGGGGGCCTTCGTGTGATAGGCCCTTATTCACTGACTTGAGTGGTTAGTTGGTTCCTGTCTTAAAACTGATTGCTATGTTAAGCGTTAACTTATCGAAGGGTTTAGGGTACCCCTTACCTGTGTATGCGACAACTGTCATGGCTCTATCTATATTTTCAGAGATTCAGAGCTGGCAGTTACACTATACAACCACTTTCCCTGTCCAAAAGCAGCGCTCGGGCACGCATCACTAGTCACTAAACACAGTACGATGACAGTACGAAAGCAAATGTCCAAGACCCGTGTTAGCCATGCATGTTCACATTCCCTTTCATGATCGGGTGTTAGATGGTGAAAAAGGGTGAAAAAATTATGTAGCATTTGTCACGTCACACTGTAGTAATTTTGTTTTTATTTAATAATAATTGTTCAAACATTAATTAATTAGGTTTAAAATGTTCGTCTCGCAAAGTACAACAAAACTGTGTAATTAGTTTTTTATTTCATCTATATTTAGTACTCTGTATATGTGTCGGTATTTTGATGTGATGGGGAATAAGAATTTGATATGACGGGGATGTGATGGAAAGTTGGGGGAAAAGAGAGGGAACCAAATACAGCCCTTGTCCTGCTGCTTGCTGCTTTCCTCACTGATTGGTCAGCTAAAAGACATGCGGCTGTAGTAGATTTGCTCATCATGATCATGGCTAGTGGATCAGCATGTCCACCGGCCTCAAACTTTGGTCTAACCAGTTTCGAATTATTTTCTTTCCCAATACCAATATGAGGTAGCTTATGCACGAAGAGATAGATATATACTACTCCTACTATATAGCTTCATGATCATCTGTGTATGTGGATGGACCATGCTATGTAAAAACTTTTGTACATATATGCATCTTCCTATCTTTTACCCTGCTTTTCCTAGCCCTTTCTCGGTAGGAAAGCCTGTATTATTTCATCACTTTGCAAGGGATACGGTGGAGTGCCTACTTCTGCGACGACGCCATGATAGGCACCGCATGTACTGCTGGCGCTAGACTAACGGTTTAGATGTTACACACGTATATACAGAGCACTTTTAGATTAACTGGGGTCCCTTGACATTGCATAGATGGACCTGGCCACTTTAAGATTCTCCTGACTTTTATCTCCTTTTCTCCCTCTCCTTGGATCAAATGAACAAAGGAACGCATTTTTCCCCCTCTCTAAAAGATTAAAAAGCCTGCATGTAGTGTTCTTTGATAAGGACAAGGAAGCCCTTTTACATCAACACAAGTACTGCATTCGTATATTGTTTTCTGTGTTCTTTGCCTTCTCTTTTTTTTCCTCCCACCTTTTTTCTACTTAATTCTTGCCAAGATCTGGAGAACCTAATCTGATTGTGTGTGCTGTTTAAGAGGGCTGTATGCTTCCTACAGTATATATATTAATTTTCAGAAAGTTCAGTCCTCAGGTTCACAGGTTGGTGGTTCATTTTCTTGCCAAGATCTGGAGCACCTGATCTGATTGTGTGTGCTATTTAGGAGGGCTGTATGCTTTGTACAGTATATATATCAATTTTCAGAAAGTTCAGTCCTCAGGTTGGTGGTTCATCCCTCATTGTCGAAAGCCAGAACTCAGAAACATTCTTTGCTGACAATGCCAAAACTGTAAGAAAAAGAGGTCTGAGAGGATTATTTGGGACGAAGTATTCATCTTCACCGCTGGTTTAATTTTCTCACTGCAAGGTGTGCAAGTGTAACCCTCAAAGTTGAGACGAAGTACTAGCAGTCACAAGCTAACAACGACACTGTTAAACTGCAGCGCATAGCATCAGCAGTTCAGCACCGGGAGCGTGAGCATACAGACGGCTATTTCGGGCCCTGTTTAGTTCCTCCAAGAATTCAAAATATTTTGGGTTTTGACTCATCATTTTGTAAAAGGTCTCTTTACAAAATGGAACTAAATACCATTCAAAATTTTTGATAAAAAGTTATCCTTTTTTCATTTTATATTTTGAACTCAAGAGGCTAAAATAAGCTAAACTTTACATTGATTTGTGTGCCACCCTCACAATCTCCATCATTAGAATCCAAAATAAGTGTATTCTAAATTTTGAAATCTAAAATAGTTGAGATTTTGGATTTTGAATTTGTGATGGAACTAATCAGTCCCTCGGTGAGGGATCGAGGCTCAATAACTATCCCGTATCCACATAATGATGTGAATAGAGAATTTATAGAAGTTAAAACTAGTTCAATTTTGACTAAATTTATAGTGAGTAGTGTTAACATTTATGTTTCCAACTAGATTTATTATGAAAACTTATTATAAAAATGTGGTTTTGTTCAAAATTTAAAATATTTAACTCTCTAAACAATTGAGAATTGTACTGTACCTTTTGTAGAGGCCCGGACCTGGATGGAGGGAGCTTGAAAGCCCGTTGCCATTTCTGGGCATCCCTAATCTACCGGCGCGCTCGTGCAGTCGTGCCTATCGGCCGGCTAGGCAATGAGTCAGGTAGCCGGCGGCAGCCGGCAGCCCTTGTCGGCGTCGACGCGATGTGCGGCCTCTTTCCGCCACCTGACGACGTGTCTCCCTGGCTTCGTCATTAAGAGCTACACCCTCCATTCCAAAAAATACGTAATTCTACGTATTTTTTGAGGACAGATAGAGTAGGCTACAGGCTACGGAGGCTACCGCCTATCAGGTCCCTGTCACAGAAAGGAAAAAAAAAGGCCCCGGTGTCATGGCGTGTGTACTACTACCGTGTAGGACGAGTACGAGTAGTTCGCGTCGCGGGGCGCTGGGACTGCGTGCGTCGCTGGTCACCGACACTTGGCCGGCGTGCGAGCGTACTGTGTACCAGCACGGGGAAGGATACGGATGCATCACGCACTGCATGGTCCAGATCTCATCATCGACGCGACGACGACGACGACGGTGACGACGAGAAAGATCAAAGATGATCGCTTGGCGCAGGCAGGCAACAAGCGGCGTGCTATGGCATGTCATGTAGCAGCGGCAGCAGCAGAGCTGGAGCGTGCCATGCGGTGCCGTGCCGCGCGCGTTGCCCCTGCCTGCAAGGAAGCGACGCCCGGCCCCGGCTCCCGTGGGGGTGCTTTCCCCTGGCCTCACTCCTCTGATTGTCCGTTGCCCACGAGCCAGGAAAAGGCACAAACGCAGCTGCAAGCAACACACACACGATGATGATTTTTTTTTTAACCTCCCACGCCACACCACACCACACGATGATTGGCCTGGGCATCCCTGCACTGCACTCGTACTCCTCTCCCGCGCTGCGGTGTGGGCCCCGGGCCCCGCAGGAAATATCAAAGCGATCTCGTGGGCCTGCCAGAGGCCTACTAGAGCTTGCTTGCTGCTGCGGCACGGCATCGAGTGCAATGCCTGAGGACGGGGCTGTGCGGCGGAGGACGAGTCCAGAGTCCCATGACTGCACAGGGGAAGGGAAGACGAAGAAGATCGCCGGCTGGGACGAATCGGTGACCGGTGGGAGGTGACACATGAGAATGAAAATCATGTTGAGCAACAGTGCCGTGGATGTGGTTCTTGCCTGCCCTCTGGCCTTGGACTGGACCACCCACCTCGCGGTGACCCGCGGTAGAGGGACCTGGCAGAGGCTCACTGGCTGTGGCCTTTGCCGATGCAGCGCAGGCAGGCCTGCCTGCCTGCCCGTGTCGACGTCGTGCAGGGAGACTGGGAGAACGAGTGGACTGGATGGTGCCGCTCCACCACTATTGCACTGTACGGAGCACGTACGTACTGTTCGTGCAGTAGGGAGGGAAGGGGACTGGGCGCGTACAGTACAACGTGAAGCCGTGCAGGTGCCGCAACATTTGCGCTCCATGTACATGCACTGTAGACGTGGACGCGCCGTGCTGCCCCCTGCCCCTGCCCGCGCGCGCTCTGCCGGGTCTGCGTCTCTGCCTACCTTGCCCAAGCGCCCATGCGATGCGCTCCCGCCCGCTCCGCCCCGGGCCCCCGCTTCTGCCGCTGATGAGGACGCGTCGGCTGCGCCCCGCCCGCGCATCACGAGGCGGGGCGTCAGAACGTGGGGCAGATGGATCCTGATGAGTTTTCAAACAACTTTCGCATGAAGGGTCGTTTTGGAAAGGTGCAGACGTAGTACGTGCAGCTAGCGCAGATATTTTCGTGACGGTTTTTTGCGCCCGCTCCTGACAGTGTATAGAAAGTACGTACGTACGTACAGTACTAAAAAAGTTTGTTTGTTCACAGCAGAGAGGGCCCCGGCTCCGTGGTTTTAAACTGGCGATCAAGTATGAGATCTTGGTAGTACTGTACGAGTGATTTGGAGGCCCTAACAATTAGTAAAACGCAGGTCTTTCTGTGAGCCTTTTTAAAGCACTGCTACCTTGATGTACAAGTTGTAGTACGTACTGTACAATGCAGTGCGGAGAGGAGGACGGACAGGTTGTCTTGTTACAGATGAGCAAGCTTCATTACTCACGCGGCCCTGCCCCTGCCCTTCCCCCGGTGAAACGACGGGATCAGCGACGTACTAGGCCGACCCGAGCAGTGTGGGTGCGGCGTTTTTAGGTCTTGTTTGGATGTGTATGTATTTATCTCAAACCATATGGGTTGAGTGTATTTAAATTAATTTACATCCAATCCATATGGTATGGTTTGAGATAGATAAATACACATTCAAACAAGACCTTAAAGAATTCAAGAGTCAGCTTAAGTTAAAGACAACAGAGACCAGACGATCAGGGCAAGCGGGCAGGTAACTTCAAGCTAGCCCACCCACACACCCACAGCCTGGTGGTGGCCTCCAGAGCCGTGGCATGCAGAGGAGGTGAAGCGCAGATGCGCCGTGGCACGGGAGGGAAAGGTTTGAGCAATGGCATGGCTGCTTAAACAAATGCTGCTGCTACCCAAGAATAGACTCGCCATCACCCTTTGCTTAAAGAAAAGGAGCTGTCAGCCTCATGATCGGATAGCACGTTCTCTTGCTGTTTGTTTTAGTCTCACGGAGAAGCCTAGTTTTTTTTTCTTTAATAAGAAAAAAGTATATATATAAGTATACTATGCGTCAGCAGTAGACAGGGAGCTAAGTACTACTCAAACCCCATCACACCTGTAACATGGAGGAGCCTTTAGCGGTTTATCAAATCCTAGATTTGTTTGCAAGCTTCATGAGAAAACAAACGGCCAGCAGCAGCTTCTGTTGGAACTGACGCTACACTGGTGGTACCTGCAGGGAGCGAGCGAGTGGGGAGTTCTTTAAGCCGAGAGAGGGGGGGGGGGGGGGGGGGGGGGGCAATCAGAGCCCCGAGATCACGACGGCGAGGGCACTGGCAGCGGCAGCACGCGGGGTCGCAGGCAGGCCATGTGAGCGAGGAGGGCGGTCAAGCCACGAAATAATCACCGGAAATAAAAGCGTGGAGGACCTGGAGCAAAGTGCGAGTAGTATTTATGGGCAAAGGGACACCGAGCGCTTGGAGGACCTGGACCACCCGGCCAGTGGGGGGATGTGGCCGCCGGCCGGACCGCCACTCGATCGCGGGGGGTGTTCCGTTTGCCGCCCCGCCGTCCCGCGCGCGCGGTGGTCCGGAGATCGGGCGGGCCCGTAGATTTGGACGCAGACGCTACAGCTGAACCAGCTTGCCCAACGAAGGAACAGCACCGGCGGTAGGGTCCGGAGCCATGTGTGAAAGTGAAACGGATTAGTGCAAAGAACAAAGAGGGGTTTCCATTTGCGAGGGTGACAAGGCATTGCACTGTGGCTCACCAGTCACCAGTAATCCAAACACGCAGTGGCGTGTAGTTAGTGGTGATATGGACGATCCTCCGTGTTTGGGCAGAAGCGGGGTGTGATAAACCAGAATACCTGATGCAGCTAGCTGTGTTTGGCAAGGGGATAGCAGGTAAAGCTAAAGTCTGCGTTGGTCTCAATGGAGCGCTGACTGTGTGGATTGCTCTGCAGGTCGGTTGCTCTTTCCATTTTCTTTCCAGGACAGATGTAACAGTTCAACCAACAACAATAGTTGACGAGTAAATTTGCCCCATGGTATGCTCCGTATCACACAATCATGAAACGAAAAAGAAGTTTTTTCTTTTCCAAAGGCTGTGACTGAATGAAAAGGAAGGAAGCCGGGAGTCGCTATACACACAGAGAGACAGAGACTATCGTATGTACGCGTGTCGACAAAACCATGCAATTTCCAGCAGCTTGACCGATGATGTCCTCGACTGCCACTTGCAAACAACTTCTTGCATACGGAGTACTCTATGAAGCATGCACTATTATGAACTTTACACACTAGTAAAGCTAACATGCTTAACAAAGAGTAATAATAAGGACAGAGTGCAGTAAAACCAACTCCAGCTTGTCTAGAATTCACTTGAAATAGAAAAGACTTTACCGCCTAGCAAACTTGTCTAGAAGACTTTCAAACCATATACGTACTCCCGTTTACAGGTCAGAACAGAATAGAATCACCGTTTCGTCATATGCTGTATTCACTAGTTTTCTTAGCCAGGCACTAGCAAGCCGACCAATCAAACACACTCTATTTAGCCTAGTATATGGAAAGAGAACAGCATGGACAGGGAACCCCTAATGTTCCACACCTCAGACACAGATGTTCGGCAAAATAAGCCAACACAATTGGCACTCTTTATTTTCTCTGTTTCTTTCACAGAAAGAGAAAGCTTCACCTTATCATATGCCTTTGGTTTCAAAATCATCTAGCTTGATATATAGCCATAAAATCCAGGAACAGGACTGTATTAAGTGCTAAGATTGGAGAATGTTCCAAAGCCAAAAAGCGTTTCCTCTACCACACGCAAATCAGCTTCAATTCTGATAATGGCCGGTACATAAAAAAATAACTCTAATTTTGTAAGCAATTTAAACTGAAGACACCATCTGATCACCAGATGCCTCAATCAAATTTTCAGAGCATCAATTCTACCATCCTTTGCTATCACAACACCCACTTGCATGATGTAGTTTGTAATCCAACAACAGCATGATCCGTGATCCACGCTTTAGAAATATATACATCAATCTTAGATTATTGGGCAAAGAAAGTTAATGTGCCCAACCATTTCATGTCAGTTTTCATCTGGTTTACCTAGTAAAACGACGAAACATCATTGCCACAAATATGCCAAATTATCCTCTGGCTAACCAAGAGAGCAAGAACAGCGTTGTGAGACCCTAGACCAACATGTTACATTGTAGAGACTCCCACGTGAGGATTGCTAAATGCATTAGGCCTAGCTAATACTCCAACAACATAAGTAAAGCAATCAGAGGTGTGGAACAACCAAGACAATAGTTCATTTGCAATGTTTTTAATTGCAAGACAAAACACATATTACCAGAGTTAAACATGCCTGCAAATGGTGTAGGTGTCGATGGATGAGGTAGGTATGATCAGCACCGCCATGCCGAGACAGACACAAGCTCGCCGCGCTGCCAGTAGAGTGCTAGACCCATTCCACACTTCTCCACATGGAATCCTCGGACCTGAACCCGCTTCAGGAGGCACTCAGCTTGTGCTTCTGCAAGGTTGCTGAGAGGCACTGGAGCAAACCCAGCCGATGTAAAGAGTGCCCGCCAAGCCATTGCCTTTTCAGCTTTACGCCGGCCAAGTACTGCATCCTCTACTCTTGGTTGGATGAGAAACCTCTCAATCTTACTGGCAGCATCCGCATTAGTACCAGCAGCATCAAGTGACTCAAGAAGGAACATACATGACTGGAAGCAATTCATGAAGTGCTGTGAAAATGGGAGGTCACCCCGGTCACTGCCATGATCAATAGCCACGGCAATCTTAGGAGCAAGCTGTTTCACCAACTGAAGCAACATCGGAAGCGGTGGCGTGCGCGCAGAGCAACCAACAGGGAGGCAAACGGCGACAACCTCATCGGCAGTAGGAGCAATGAGTTCTGCTGGATCAAATGCATCGAGATTGATGGCAGTGAACTCGAATGGAATGCCAAGGTCCACAGCAAATTGCGAGAGGTTCTCCCGAGTAAGATGCAGCTCAAGCGGGTGGTGAGAAGCACTTGAGACGAAGGCCGTGAGCTTCAACATTGGCAGGGTGCCGCTCCCAGTTCCACGGCGGTGTGCAAGCTCCTGCAGGAAGGAAGCCCACTGGCCGCCAACACCAAGGTCGAAATCAATGATGCGGATACACGATGAAGTTGTTGAGGCGATCTCGTCGAGAAGCGCCTGAGTGGCCGTGAAATTGGCGAATTGGAGCACAGGCGAGAGGTCGGAGAAGGACTTGTATGCACCGAGCTTGAGGGCGACGTCGAGGGGGGAGGTTAGGCGGGTGGAGCCTTGGTGGCCGTCGGTGAGCGCGAGGAGGAGGGCCTCCTTGAGGTAGGAAGCGGAGCGGAGGAAAGGCTTCCCGATTGGGGGAAGCTGCTGATTGAGCCGCGCCAATATCTCGCGCGCGCCGATGGAGTTGCCGACCTCAGCCGCCTTTGCCGCCGCAGCAAGCTCGTCCAGAAGCTGTTGATGTTGCTGCGCCGCCGGGGTTGTTTTCATGGCTCCCCGCTGCAACGGTTGCAGCGATGGCTGGAGCTGGAATGGCCCGGTGGTATGCAGTGGTGGGAATGGTAAACCCTGCGGCGGCGGCGGCGGTTGGAGCTGGTTTTGGAGGAGGAACAGGTTGTCGGGCATAGAGTGGTGGCGCTTCGGCGGGGGCGGGAGATGTGGCTGGTGCTGATGGTCGGGGAAGGAGGGGAGCGGCATGAAGAAGGAGGCCGCCGGCAACGTCTGGTGCTGATTGAGTAGTAGACTTGCCGACGGGACTCCAAGAAGCGGGGGCTTTATGTCGCCACCGTCATGGAAAGGCACGGTCGTGGCCGGCGGCGGCGGCTGAAGCACCCCCTCGGTTGGTAAGAGGCCGAAAGTGGAAGTGGCCTTGCTGCTGCTGGCGCTGCTGCTGGTGAGCGACCTCGCGCCGGGGGACGACAGGTCGGAGGCCAGCGCGGCGGCGCCACTGGGGTGATGCTGCAGGGAGAACCCGAGCGGGTCCGACGCCGGGAACCCGAAGCCGGCGGCATTACCGAGGAGCGGCGGCGGCGGCGGGTCCATGTCGCCCGGCGCGGTCATGATCCAGTTGAGGAATGTCTGGTCCTGCCCGGCCGCCGCCGCGGCGTCGCCGAGCATGGCATCCCAGCCCTCCTCCCCGACGAACCCGATGTCCAGGGTCCCCGGTATGGGCGGCAGATCACCGCCGGACCACTCCTCCTTCCTCCCCCCTCCGCCGCCGCCGCCGTGCTCGCCTGGCGCCGCCCATTTGGTGGCTTCGGCGGCGGCGGCGCTGTTCTCCGAAACCGCCGCCACGCCGGAAGAGGAGTCCCCCGCGGCACCGCCCAGGGACGAAGACAGCGTCGATGTCGAGTACGGCGAGCTCGGGCTCCGTCTGCAGTCCAGCACCGACGTCGGCTCCACCAGCAGCAGCAGGTCCCCTCCGCCGCCGCCGCCCTTCCCTTCCGGCCAAAGCAGCGCCTCTATGGTCCCCGCCCCGCTCCCGTCGGCACTGAAGGGCGCCGCCCTCATGTACCTACTCGTGCATGCTAGGGCGCGTGACCCCTGCCGGCGAGATCTGGGGGCGCGGCGCGAGGCTCTGTGGTGGTGGTGTCGATGCGACGATGCGGTGCGCGCTTGCTTGTGCGCGTGGGCGTGGAACAGCGAGGAGCGGTGTGCCTGCCTGTTGCCGCTGTGTGATTTTGCTAGTAGCACTCTACCCTCTCCTGGGCTCGAGAGGTCTCCTCAGCGGCTGCGGCGGCAGCCCCTCCTGCTCTGCTGCGCTCTGCCTCGTGCTTCCTTGTTTCGTCGGGTGGTGGTGCGGTGCCTGTGCCTTGGAGTTGGCCTTCCCTCGCCTTCCCTTTCTCTCTCTACCACTGCCACTGCCATGGTCCCTGGATGCGTGCAACATAAAAAAGGCTAAAAAATGTGCGCCCTCCTCTCTCTTTCTTTCCCCATCCATCCTCTCCTCTCCTCTCTGATCCTCGCCTTTTGTTTTGTTCTGTTTTATTTTTATAAATCTCGCGTTTTTTTTTTCGCGCTTGCTTTGCTTTGCTTCCCCTATGTTTCCGCTCCCGCCTCCCGCCTGGGATGGGGGATGGATTTTATCTTTATCTGTTGGTTTCCCGCGAACTTAAATCGTGGACCTCGTACGTGTTCATTGGTCCTGCAAAACTTTTGACGGTTAGTTGTTCCATTTGGTTGCGCCGTGCAGATCATGAGAAACGGGATTCAGCTACTCGTGAATATGCAACTCTGACCATCTAAACGTGCTATCTTTATTAAATTTCAACAAAAAAAATTCTGTCTCGCCTAAGATTAGAATTCTAGTTACCACTTCTGAATAGAAAACCTTGCCCATCAAAACTTGCTAGCTTTTTTAAGATTTAAACAGAAAACCCCTATTCTCACCTAGGACTGGAATTCAGTTACTACTTGTGAATATTAGTGAATAGTTAACCCTGATCATCCGAGCTTGCTTGTTTAGATTTAAACAGAAACCCCTTATCCTCATCTAGGATTGAAATTCTAGTTATTACTTGTGAATAAATACTAGGATTGGAATTCTAGTTATTGCTTGTGAATAGGCAACCCTGGCCATTCGAACGTGATAGCTTTTTTTTTCTGATTTAAACAAAATAAATCTTGTCCTCAACTAGGATTGGAATTCTAGTTGCTTCTTATGAATAGACAACTTGACAATCCAAACGTGCTAGCTTTGTTGAGATTTAAATAGAAAAACCTTATCCTCACCTACGGTTGTCCTCACCTAGGATTGGAAGTTTCATTTACTATTTTCGTACATATAATTCCACACTTCTGATTGATGTAGATGATAAATATAGATAGGGATAGAAATAGAGAATGGATGGATCACGATTTTGGTTAGATGGGTAGTGAATAGACCGAGGGATAGAGAAAATAGTTTCGAATGTGTTCAACAAAGAACTTTTTAGATGTGAGCAAAAAGAAGTTTTTGCACGCTCCTTGTTTGATGGATCATGGAAAGACGAGGACATAGAATAGAGACATGTGTGGTAGAAATAACTGTTGATGAAAATGAACATGGAGTTATTAGAAGAAATAAGGGTAAACAGTGGGTCAAAAGAACATGAAGCATAACTTATGTCCACAAATCCCATTAATGGAACATGTAGCACACTACGAAGTCAGAAGAAATAAGGGGTAAGAAGTGGACAAACATGTAATACAACATAGAGTCAGAAGAAATGAGGGGAGAACATGTAGCACAATAGGCATCGAAAAAATAAAGGTAAAAAATAGGTATAGGTATTAATTAATAAAAGTTTGAATTCTTAATCAGTAGTTGGATATCTTAATTATCCGTGTATAATATATTTTTATATGGAGCAAGAGTGATCTTATTCCATTGGAAAAATCAATATGGTACTATTTTAGGTCATTTCACACACAAAAAAAAAGTTCAGAAGAGATCAAAACTGTACGGGCCGATTCTAAAACGGGCCTAGCCCAATTGAAGTGCCAACAGATCGTGAAATTACCAAGAGGAGAATACAGGACTTCATACTGAGAGGCAGTGGCGAAGCTAGAACATCAAGGACCCGAGTGTACACGGCACAGTGATGTACATATTTGAGCCAGGGTGGTGTACAAGAGGTAAAATTTACTGTCTGTGAACTAATTTTTCCATTTTACCCTGGTGCCCGTGCAACTCGGGTGGCTCCATGTGACTTCGCCACTGCTGAGAGACAGGTGAACGCGTTCAGCCGAGCAACATTCAGCATATCCTATGAATAGATCTAAAACTTAACTGTTGAGATTGTAAACTGAGGGAAAAAAAAGTAAATTACATGGTCGGTTCCTACACTATTGGTGAGTTTTCATCCCAGTTCCCAAACTATAAAAATAGCTATTTAGGTCTCTAAACTATTGCTTAGGTTTCATCCCGGTCCCTAAACTTTCAAAACGATCATTTGAGTCCCTAAACTATTGGTTAGGTTTCATCCTGGTCCTAAGCTACAGTGACGGCGGGTAACAATTGTTTTGTTCTTATTTATTTATTTGGGCTGAATCTTTAAAAAATCATAATAAATCACAGAAAAATCATAAAATGAAAAATCCAATTTTGTTGGACTCCACATAAGTAGATCTACCCAGTGAATAAATAACATGGTATGTTTTTGTATATATTTTTTATATGAAGGTTTTATCTTTTTGTTTTTAATTTATTTAGGTTAAAAAATCATAGTAAATCACAAAAAAATCATAAAATATAAAATCTAATTTTGTTGGACTCCACATGAGTATATCTACATACTGAACATATAATATGGTATGCTTTAGTATAAAGTTTTTGTTTTAGCTTTAGATCTATGCTTTTATGTAATTAATTGAAATAATTCATAGCTATAGCTTCTATATTTATTTTGTTTGACTAAAGAATACATATTATTATTTCGCTATATAGATCTACTCACGTAGAGTCAAACAAAATTGAATATTTTATTTTATGATTTTTCTATGATTTACTATGTTTTTTTAAAAATTCAGCCTAAATAATTAAAAAGAAAAGGATAAAACCTTCATATAAAAAAATTATAAAAAAACATACCATGTTATTTATTCACTGGGTAGATCTACTCATGTGGGGTCCAACAAAATTAGATTTTCTATTTTATGATTTTTCTGTGATTTATTATGATTTTTGAAAGATTCAACCCAAATAAATAAATAAAAACAAAGCAATTGTTACCGCCGTTACTGTACCTTGGGACTGAGATGAAACCTAACCAATAGTTTAGGGACACAAATGATCGTTTTGAAAGTTTGGCGACCGATATGAAACCTAAGTAATAGTTTAGGGACCTAAATACTTATTTTTATAGTTTGGGGACCAGGATAAAAACTCACCAATAATTTAGGGACCAGCCATGTAATTTACTCGAAAAAAAACATAACCTCCTGAGCCTTCCTTGTCTGTTTGGAAGTTTCTTTTCTTTTTTTTTTCTTTTTTTGTTTTGCTCCATACAGTACAATACTTCTGGTTATATATGTAACGTATCGTGAACAAAGGTATAGAGAACAAAGGGGTTCGTCCTGACCATCCTATAACATGTTTAACAAAGATCAAGTTTATCCTATGAACATATCTGGAACAAACTTTTGAGATGTAAGTAGAAAAAAGAAAAACAACCAAATCCTCATTCTTATTGCCCTTTGGACGTTTTGCTGGCCTCCTTCACACGATATAGTTACATTCTTCCGTTGAAATAGATTGTGAACAGATAGTATAGGACAAAGAATAGAAGACTTCCACCATGATTGAAATAAATTGTGAAAAGATATAGTAGGATAAAACATAGAAGACTCACCCTGATCGTCTGAACGTGTTCAGCAAAGCACGAGATTATCAGATCTGAAACTAACGTTTGAGGTCTGACAGAAAAACATACCCTCGCCCTCACTAGCCCATTTGGAAGTTGTGTTCGCCTTTTTGCACAATTATTATGCAGCACGTTTTTCGCTATATTTAAAAATCGTGAATAGACATATCGATAGAGAACAGATGACTGCATTTTGATCATCCGAGCATGTTCAGCAAACCACACATATGAACAGATCTAGAACTAACTTTTTTTGACAAGGAAATAATAAAAACACAAAAGAAAGAATCCATCCTTATCTTCACGGAAGTGTATGGTATGAAAACCAACTAGCTATATAAACTACGCAAAATCTAATCAAGTCCCGATAAATTTAGATCAAGATGTGTCATTTATTTACTTGAGTCCTCCCATCATTTCCTTCCTAATCACTTAACCCCAGCCCTGGCTCCGTTACTCGTTCCGTCGCTCGCCCCGCTGTCGTATGTGCTCGGCCGCCCCAACCCTCGCCGCCGCCACATACAGCATCAGCCGCCTCTCGGAGGTCCTGTCGCCAGCCGATCAGTGCGTGCCATGAAGCTGGATGTTCCGGCGAGGCAGAGGAGCGCCCAGGATGCAGAGCAGAACGGCAAGACAATGGCCGTAGGCATCCTCGGCATTGGTCCGTGGAGCCACCCGAAGCTCCCTCTCCCTGGCGACGCGCGGGCCGACGCCGACGCCCTGGTGCCGCCGCTCAACTTCGCCATGGTCGACGACGGCATCTTCCGCTCGGGCCTCCCGGACGCCGCCAACTTCCGCTTCCTGCTCTCCCTCAACCTGCGCTCCATCGTGTAAGAAAGATCTAGAGCCCGTCACTTCCGCTCTGGCTGGCGACCTTCACCCACGACAGCGTCGTCGTTGCTTGCGTGATCGATCAGGTACCTGTGCCCGGAGCCGTACCCGGAGGAGAACACGCGGTTCCTACAGCAGAACGGGATCCAGCTTCACCAGTTCGGCATCGAAGGGAGCAAGGTACTACTACCATCCATCCACACAGAGGTCTCAATAGTGCATTTGCTGAAATCTTCCACTTGTGCACCGCGTTCGCGGATGACAAATCGATATTTGTGACTCGTTATTTTTTCCCCTGTGGTTCTGGTTGGTCTTGGTGCGCTATGCATGTGGCACCGTCCCTTTCAGAGTCTTAGCAACACAAAATTTGGTAGAAGCAACGGTGGGCGAACAATGTCCCTTTCTGCTAGATGAGGCGGAACGTACGTGGGGATCGGCGACAGGACCTCCGAGAGGCGGCTGATGCTGTACGTGGCGGCGGCGAGGGTCGGGGCGGCTGAGCTGATACAACGGCGGGGTGAGCGATGGAACGAGTAACGGAGCCAGGCAGGGCTGGGGTCAGATACAACGGCGGGGCGAGCGATGGAACGAGTAATGGAGCCAGGCAGGGCTCGGGTTAAGTGATTAGGAAGGGAATGGTGTGAGGGTTTAAATGAATAAATGACTTATCTTAATTTAAGTTCATCAGATTAGAATTCTGTGAGCTTGATTAGACATCAAATTAAAATTCTGTAAACTTTATTAGAGTTTGCGTAGTTTGCATAGTTAATTGGTTTTCATACCATTCTTTCTCTATCTTCACTAGCCGACTGACCTTTGTATACGGAGTATACTCCTGTGCCGGGCTATAAAAACGTGGGTGATGGGCCGCGGCCCATGGCTCCCAGCTACCAACCAACACACCTATGCGTGCCCACTGGCCTGCCGCCTAAACAGTAAACACGCTAGACGTTGCTTTGCCCGCACCGTGACAACGTCGCGCTCAGCCCGTCTCGCGTTGCCGCCGCCGCCCACCCGTCAGACATGCGAGAAAAACTAGCTAGCCACATTCGCTGCCGCAGATCAAAATCGGATCAGAAGGCAGACCAGGCGGCCGTCGCGTCGCTTGGCGCCGCCGTGCCGATCCATCCAAAGCCGCTTTCATTCGCCCGGCGGGCGGCGGCGACGATGGGAACTGCGGGGCACGTGCGGCGTGCCGCGGCCTAGCCGGGGGTACCACTCCCTCGTCCGTCTGCGTCTAGCACCTAGCGGCGGCCTCGGGGAGGGGGACTCTTCAGCTGCCTTTTTCACGCCGGTACCTGGGCTGGACGTGGACGTCTCGGCGACTCCGCGAGAATGCTGAGTGCGCTTGTCCTTGGATATCCATTGTCAGACACGAGGCTGCGCATCGCCACAATCTTCTGTGTCATTCGATCAATTCCTCTGATCTCGATGCCTGGTGACAGGCTAGGCTAGCGAATAGTGACACGCCCGTTGCAACATTGTTCAGGCTTGCACATTAAGCAAGCACAGCGATGCTTTGCAAACGTGTAAAAATCATCTGACGATAGACGACACACTCCGTTGGCCCAGGCCAAGCCTCGAAACAGGGACGTCCTAGCTCTAAAACCTGTAAAATCCGTCTGATCTCGATTGCAGCTGATATATTGTTTGCAAGCCTGCTTGTATCATTCCACAAAATCCGCACGATGCAAGTAAAAATCTTCACGTGTGTCGAGAGTAGTGGTCACCTAGAAGGTAGGCAGGCACGGCTTCAGGAGGACAATTCACGATGTAGTAGTATGTATGACTTGACACGACACGACTCGCTGTCCTGCTTTTACAGACAGAATGCACAGTACCGTAATTAGTTTTCGTTGCTCCAATGCAAGTGGGTGCACATCAGCATGGACCGATGTACAGTGCTGTAAACTGCGGTTACCGGCCAAATCGCTCCCCACCGGTTCGGTTTCGGTACCGGTTTAAATTCAAATTTCAAATTTGAATTTAAAAAAATGGAAAATACTGAAAAATTCCTAAAAATAGTTCATGATTTATAGAGTCGAATGGTGTACAAATTTTCAAATTGGAGTTCATTTGCTATTTATTTTGACATGTACAAGTTTGAAAAAATTGTACACGTCAAAATAAATAGCAAACGAACTCCAATTTGAAAAAAAATTTTACACCATTCGACTCTATAAATCATGAACTATTTTTAGGATTTTTTTCAACATTTTCCATTTTTTAAAATTAAAATTTGAAATTTGGTTTGGGGCGGTTTGGGCGGTTACCGACCAGCAACCGGCCCTATCCGACCGGTTACCGGTCGCAAACCGTTTAAACTGCGACGTTTGAATTCAAAATCCAAACTGTTCGGTTTGGGAGCGGTTTGGGCGGTTACCGTCGGTAACCGCCAAACCGCCCATGGACGGTTCCCGGTTGCAAAACGGTAGGGTAAACTCTGACTTCGGCTAGGCACAAAATACTGAGAACCGATAACCAAACCATAAGGCCTCCTTTGGCTCATGGGTATGCCAAAGGAAAGACCAAAGGAAAGAGGTAGGATTTGAGTTTGTAGAAAATGAAACATTCCTGTGTTTATGTCTTGGACTTTGTGTAAATAAGAGGTCTGGTTGGATTGTTTGTTTCCTGTGATTTTGTGAGAGCAAACCAATCCTAAGGAACCAATCCTCCATTTCTCCTTCATTTTTCATGAGCCTTCCAAAGGGATGATGAGGTCATCAATCCTATAGGATTCTATTCCTTTATTTCCCCCTGCATTTGACCTGTGAGCCAAGGGCCCTAAATACTGAGAACCGAACTGAAAATACCGAAACCGAAATATTCGGTTCCCTATCCGGTTCCAAGTTTTCAGGTAAATTCGGTTTTTTACCTCGGAGAACCGAATTTACCGAATTTGTCTGAAATTGATGAGATTGGGTGTTATTATATTATTAATTGTACTATTGTAGACTATTATATTATATATTTTTTGTTCTCACTCTTATACTTTTTTGGATTTTTATTTGTATATGTATTTTGCACTATTATTCTCTTGAAATTATATCAAAATTAGTTTTTAAACATGTTATTTCATATCTCTGTGATCAGTTCGGTACTATTCGGTAAATACCGGAACCGAACCGAAAGTACCGATACCGAATTTCCTCGGTACCGAGTTTTTGTAGGAACCGATCGGTACCCGTTTTTGAGGAACCGAATTAGGTGAGATACCGAAGAACCGAACCGATCGGTTCTGTATTTACCGAACGCCCAGGCTGACTTGCACTAGGTAGGAGAAACTATAGAAACGGCCTTAATGCACTTTAGTTGTGTAAAAATTAGTTAGCAAATTATTAGGCTGAGCTCTTTTTTATTAGGGTATTCAACGAGGTATTTGGCGTTACTCCTCTTACAATGGAAGAACCGGAGCTGAAAGAAAGGGCTACAAATTGTAGCTTCTCTTCAGCAAAAAAAATGTTTCCCTAAAAAACGATACTCTTAAAATGTTTGGTGACACTCCTTCAGGTCCACTGCTGGAACTAGAACTAGACTTGTCACTCATGTTTTATTTTGAAATCAAGTTTGAAAACATGAAACAAAAGCTCAATATTTTATACCCGCGTCCATTGTATTTAGCATTCTTGAATTTTTTTAGCTTGTTTTGAGTGGGGGTTTAAGTTTAATTTTAACATAAAACCTAATTTTGAATGCATCGCGTTAAATAATTTTGGTTTCACTTGACCATGTGCTGAGAAATTATGCATGAGACAATACTACTTCTCAAACCATGAATTAAAATGTTTTTATTTTTTAGAAAAAAAAAGCTAAAAGGCAGAACAGAAACACAAATTTAGCATATGAGAAAGTGTTTTAATTTTAAAACCTCAAAAGCTATGATGTTTGTGGCAAGCTCCTGCATGCGTGGAAAGCCTTATCTAATCTGAGTGTAATTTTGCCTCGTCCTAGTTAATAAAGCTCTCTCTTAGCAACAAAAAGAAAAAGCTATGATGTCAATGGAAATATCGTTTTTTTAAGGAGAAATGGAAACATTAGCTAACAGACCGAAACAGTCACGTAAGTAGCAGAAATCACATCGGTGATCGGCCCATAGACAAATTCGGCCCGTGGACGATCTGGCACACGTTTCCTTTCCTTTGGTTGGAGGTGGGTTACTGCCGGAACGGATCCGTCCGACCAGTCAGACGGCAGTATTTTTTTTTTCATTAAAGAGAGCTTTATTAACTAGACGTAAGAGAATTACAATCGGCCTCTAGAAGGTTCCAAGCACACGGAGGAGCTTGACCTTGCCAGGCCGCTGAATGTTTGCATCGTCTAGCTAATGAAGCTAAGGTATTTACTACCCGGTTACAATCTCTCTTTATCTGGGAAGTCTTCCACTCATTCATTATCTGAGCCAGTCCTTTAACCTCTTCTATAATTATGCCAATCTCAGATCTGTCTCTTACTGGACTTCGTAATGCTAAAATGACTCTCGCACAATCCGACTCTATGATCACCTGAGAAATTCTCCAATTTGCAGCCCGTCGTAGTCCCTCGACACATGCTAGTGCTTCGGCTTCTGGTGCACTACCGCACTTCTCATAATACCTCCATGCTGAGAAGATGATCGTCCCGCTGCTGTCTCTGGCTATGGCTCCTGTACCAGCTGCGCCGGATTGCTCCATAAATGAACCGTCCACGTTTATTTTGATCCACCCAGTTGGCGGCTTCTCCCAGCTGTGTGACAGCGGATGCGTGCCATGGAAACGCACAACATGCCATCCTCCTGTCGGCATAGATTGTTTTCCTTTGCTATCATTCGGCAACGGAAACCTGGCCCTCTCCAAACTTTCTTGGTAGCTAAGCAAGAAACAAACTGAGTCTGTCACAGAGGCATGCCCCGAGTTGTGCACGATGTTATTATGCATCTGCCAAGTGCGCCACAAAAGCAGTAGAATTAAACTTCTCTGATCCTTGGCGCAGTTATCCAACAGCAATAACAACCACTCTTTATCGGTGTACTGAATTTGTTCCTCGTCCGGGAGCCTCCAGTGCTGGGACATGGCGTGTCTTAGTGCTTTCGCTTGCGGGCAGGCAACCACCGCATGGTAGCTTGTTTCATTGGCATTTCCGCACAGGTCACATATTGGCGTCCTTTCCAGCCTCCTCTTGAACTTATTCCCTTTTGTTGGTAGAATATCCTTGCTTAATTTCCATGCAAAAATTTTAACTTTAGGTGGGACCTCAGTGTTTCAAATATTGCTCCATAGCTTCCTCTCACCCATGATACTGGAACTAGAGGACGTGCTGACCTCCCTGCTTTGCTCCATGAGAGCTATATTATATGCACTACGAACTGAAAAAGTACCTGTTTTCTCTGGTTGCCAAGCTAAAAAATCCTCAGTTCTTCTATTGGTCAATCTGATCCTCGAGATTGCCTCAACATCCGCCTCACAAAAGTGCTGCGAAGCCTATTATAATCCCAATCGTTGCCTTCAGTATTTAAGAGATCAGCAACCCAATGGAGACGACATCTTCCTCTTCGTGTAGCCACTTTGTGTGAAAATTCCCTTGGAATCCAGGGATCCCTCCAGATACGTATTTGTCTCCCATCCCCAACTCTCTAAATGATGTCTTTCTTCAGTAGCTCTAGACCATGCATAATTGCCTGCCACGTTTAAGAGGAATTAGAGCAAAATGTAGTATCTATAAGATGACCACGAGGAAAATATCTTGCTTTTAATACTCTAGCACACAGGCTATGAGGATAGAAAATTAACCGTCAAGCTTAACGGGCCAATAAAGCTTGATTAAATAATCTGAGATCCTTAAAACCCAGGCCTCCACAAGATTTCTTTAGAATCATCTTATCCCAGGCAATCCATGTCATTTTCCTTTTTCCTTTCTCAGTGCCCCACCAGAACTCTCGGATCAATCTCGTTAGCTCATCACAGATAGTGAGTGGAAGCTGGAAGACACTCATCATGTATGTAGGTAGGGCTTGTGCCACTGACTTAATTAATACTTCCTTTGCGCCTGCTGACATACATTTTTCTGAGTAATCAAGTAGTCTTTTCCCCAGCCTCTCTTTAATAGATTGGAATTTATTCTTTTTCCGACGCCCTCTTGCTGTAGGCAAACCCAAATATTTCGCATCAAATTCAGTAGTCTGCACCCCTAGAACAGCAGTCGCCGCCTCCTGATCTGTCGGGATACCCTTTGGATTGAACATGATGGAGCACTTGGCAGGGTTAAGCAGCTGGCCAGTACAACATTCATAGCATGTGAGAATATCTTTCACCTGCTCAGCTTGCTCCTGCACAGCTCTGAAAAACAGCAATGTGTCATCCGCAAATAAAAGATGTGAAATGCCTGGTGCCCCTCTGCAAATCTTTAGCTCCTTCAGAGAATCATCTCTAATTCGCTTATTAATCAGTTGGGACAATCCATCAACCACAAACAAGAATAAATAAGGTGATAAAGGAGCCCCTTGGCGAAGTGCACGTGACGGAGAAAAGGATGCCGACTGCACCCCATTGAAGCGGATGGAGTAGCGCACAGATGTCACGCACTGCATGACACGCTGTACCCAATCTCTTTGAAAGCCAAGCTTCAGCAGAACATTGTTAAAAAATCCCCAATCAACACGGTCGTACGCTTTGGAGAGGTCCAATTTGTACGCACAAAAGGCACCCCTATCATCTGTGTTTGAACTGATAGAATGGAAACATTCAAAAGCTATCAATGCATTGTCAGTAATCATCCTACCTGGGATAAAAGCACTCTGGTTAGGAGATATCATCTCATGGAGTAGAGGTCTTAGTCTATTCACCAGACATTTGGATATCACTTTATATATGACATTGCACAGGCTGATCGGCCTAAACTCCTGGAGTTTGCCAGGATGTGGAACCTTTGGTATAAGAACAATGTAAGTTTCATTCACTCCTTCCGGCATGATGCCAGTTTTGAGGAATTCCAACACACCTGCAATTACATCTTCCTGCAGTAGACCCCAGTTCCTCTGAAAGAAATGTGCTGGATAGCCATCAGGCCCTGGTGCTTTGAGGGGGCCGATTTGAAAGAGCGCATTACCAATTTCCTCGGCTGAAAAATCCTTGCATAGAGATGAATTCATGTCCTCAGTTACTTTAGGCTCATACAAGTTAACTAGTTCATCCGGCACCACCGAGCTATCAGCTGTAAAATTTTTTGAGAAATATTCAACGGTCATTTCAATCATTTCCTCTTGGTTGGAACACCAACTACCATCCTGTCTTTCTAATTTATGAACCCGATTTTTCTTGGCTCGCCATCTTGCCTTACGGTGGAAGTATTTTGTATTCCTGTCTCCTTCTTTGAGCCACGATATGCGAGAACGCTGTAACCACATCATCTCTTCTCTGTATAAAAGCTCATCTAGCTGGGATTTAGTTGCTAAAATGTCCGCTCTTCGAAGGATCGGGTCATCTTTTTCAATTTGTTCCAGTTCTTTGCGCAGTTCCTCAATCTTTTTAGTGATTGCACCAAAGTTCTGTCTGCTCCACTCCCTGAGCTCGTCCGCCAATCTACGTAGGTTTGCAGTCACTCCTCCAAGATCGCCACCAGCAACTCTGTTGTTCCAAGTTCTCTCAACAGTCTCATTCAGGTCGTCCGCCCTCTCCCACATTATTTCGTAGCGGAAGGAGCGGGTGCCCCTCGCACGATGGTCATCTCCCTGCATCGTCAACAACAGTGCTTTGTGATCAGATTGAACTGTACAGATATGTGTCACGTTGGCCTCTGGGAAGACATCAGACCACTCTGTGTTGGCCACCCCTCTGTCCAGCCGCACACGGACGTTTGTTGCACCTTGCCGATTGTTATCATAGGTCCACGAGATGCCTGCAAAACCCAAATCATGTAAATCACAATGGCTTAAGATTTCTCGAAAATCCATCATTTGTCTTTCTGGTCTTGGGGTTTCTGAGAAGTGCTCATGTTGCCACATGGCTTCATTAAAATCACCATTGACCATCCAAGGGCCCTCCCACACCCCACATAAATCACGCATCAAATTCCACATTCTATGTCGATTTTCAGTGCGGGGTTCACCATACACAAAAGAGCCTCTCCATGGAGCTTGCTCTGGTGTTTCTTTTATTAGCACATCAATATGATGCTCCCCCTGGGACAGCAGGGTAACGTCTACAGACTCATCCCAAAATAAGGCAATGCCTCCACTAAAACCAACACTATCTTTAGCTAAGCAATTACGTAAACCTAATCTCCACCTTAAATTACTAACTCTAGACGCACTAACTCTGGTTTCTGAAAGAAAGATGATTTTTGGGTGATACAAGTGGATGAAGCCACATAATTCTTGAACTGTCCGGGAGTTACCCATCCCCCGGCAGTTCCAGGCCAACGCTATCATTGCGCCTGACGGGCCTCCTCCGGAGTGCCCGTCAGGGTGTATCCTGCTCCTTGCTGCACTTTGCCGCGTTTTGCAGGAGAAAGAACCTCCTCCATATCGTCTGCATCATCTATTTTGGAGTCCACCCCCTTCCGGTCTTGCCCCTCCTTAGCCTCCTTGCATAGCAGCTCATTTATGGCTGCTTCCGCCAACCCGCTCCCCTTGAGATGAGTACCCTTCAGAGTTCCTATAATTTTTGCTGGTGACAGTTTCTTCTTGTTGCCCTTCTCTCCAGGTTTAGCACAACCTTTACTGTCCACGCCTAGTCCTCCCTTCCGCAGCTTAGCACGCTGGAGCTTCTCCACCATAGTCATGCCCTTCGATGCGTTGAGGCCTCCTCTTTCCTGGAAGGAGCTGGTCATAGAATTATCTGCAGAGCCTAGATAGGAATCCAGATTAGAAACCTTCTCTTTTGGCAGCAACTCTTCCAGACTATGAGAGCCATTCTTGCTCGCCCCTCCTTCCTAAAACAACGGATTCTCAGTAACCTGCATAGCCATCGCATCAACTGCCATCTCCTGCACTCCCCTTGCCAGCTCTTCTGTTAGCCCCTCGTTCAGCTTGCTCTTATCACCTTCTAAAGCCAAAGTGTGTCTCTCCCGGGCATCATTCCTATTTCTGTCACGACGCAGTCCTAAGCGAAGTTGGGTATCCAAACCCTCCTCCCAGGACCTTTGCTGCTGAAACTTGGTCGCACTAGCATCTGCAACTGCAAGCGCCTTGTCCCTCTGAGCTCCAGAAAAATTCAAAGCTCTATTTACTCTACTAGCAGTAGGAGTAATTTGGATCTTCTTGCCGGCGTCCTTGCGGAGCGGTGAAGGACGTAACCAAACTCCATACTTCTTCTCCAAAGGATTCACATTTTCCTCTGGACATTCCTCTGCATCATGCCCAATTCTTCCACACAGGAAGCAGAAGTTTGGCACATTTTCATATTGTACTTTGAACGCAAGCAGTCCCTGGCCCTTCACTTTTTGCTGCACATAATTTTGCAAAGGGTCCTCCAGCGGGAACATCAGACGCACTCTGAGAAAATCGCCCACCTGTCCGACCACTTCGACAATGTCCCTACTCAGTTTCTTTGCGAGCTTACACGTGAAATCTTTAGTCATCAAATGAATTGGCACATCATGGAATTGCACCCATAAGCCAATTCTATCAATCACAATCTCTGATGGTCTCCGAAACCCGTCATATGGCACGACGATTAGGGCGTCGTCCTTGTGCCGCCATGGTCCTCCGTTAGTAACGAATTTGAATAAGCTCTCTGTAGCAAACTCCAGCACAAAGCGGTTCACAGTAAGTGGTCTTGCCTCCATGCTGTCCTTCAATCCCCAAGCCTTGCTCATCTCTGAAAACAGGATCTTGACGTTGTATTGTTTACCGGAGTAGAAGCACGCAATTGCAAGCCACTTCCTCTTCGATCCCTCTCCACCTGTATCCGGATCAAACTCATCCTCGTCCTCAGTGTCCTCCCCTCCGGCGTTCGGCATCAGAGCCAGCGAGCCTATGCCACCATGGTGACCGCCAACCTTATCTCCCTGCATGTGGGCTCTGATCAGAGCCGCTGTCGTCGAACCATCCCCTCCACCGATGTTCTTTTGAGTCTCCACCAGCGATTCCTGTCCATCTGCCACCATAGCTTTTGTTGAACCAGCGACCGCGACCCCGATCCACCACGCAAGTAACCCGCACACAACACCAAGGCTTCGGGTGGGCAAACTCCTCACCGGAGATCCCTTTTCACCCCCACCTTGAAGAATGTGAGACGACGGCGCAAGGTAGCGGACCAGGGGAACGCACCACAGATTTATATATTGGGGGTTACGGTTTACCGCAATCTTGAAGATTTCACGAAGAAACTTGAATCGGGCCTGAGTGGGCCTCAGAACGCCATGCGTCATCAAAATCACCGCCAACGGAAGAGTCCAGCGAGTTGCTGCCCTCCCATCAGAAATCGGAGAGTCCCTAGCAAGCACGTTGCTAGGAGGGGAAGTCCCCGTCAGAACCACAAGGTGATTCCGCCGTGACCCGAATTGGCCATAGAAGCCAGCCAAAACGACGCCAAGGGTAGCGAGCCCTCGCATCAATCTTCCTCCTTCCATTTGCTTGATTGCCGCGCCGCCTCAATCAGTTTGAGTCACCGCCGCCGCCGCCACGAACTCGCCGAGTCGCCCTTCCGTCATTTCAGGAGGTGGCAAGCACATCCTCTTCCTTAAAAAAAATAACTATGATATGCGTGTTAATTCAGTCAGACGGCAGTATATGTGATTATTTTTATGAGATACATTTTATGTTTCTATAATATATGTGATTATTTTTTTCATATTTGCATTTTTTATTTATGTTTTTATTTCTACTTTTTGTTAGTTTACTCTATTTACTTAGTTTAATATTTTTTTGTCTTTTTATTTTCATATATATGTGATATTTACGTAGTATAAATAAGAAATACAAATACTAACGTATACTTTGTGATGTTCTATGATTTATTTTGTTATGCTTATATAATATACATGTGATATTTTTTTATACTTTATGATATTCACATGATATAAATGCGATGTTCTATGATATATTTTTGTGATATTTACATAGTGTACACAGTACACATGTTGTTATTAAACATCTATTATTTTTGTTTCATTTCACATTTATACTCTTCTTTATTTCACTATATGTTAATTATTTTCTTTTTTTTAATTTATTATTTCTATATGTCATGGTATATGTTTGATTTTTCACGTGCATATGTGATGCTTGTATAACATTATTTTATGATATATTTTTATATTTCATTTATTTCACTTTTAACTATAATATATATGTATATTCCCTTTATATTGCATGAGTTGTTCTATGTTATATTTGATGTTCACATAGTATACATGTGATGTTCTATAATGTATTATTTTTTATGTTCATCTAGTCTACACATAGTGTTCTTCAATACATGATGTCCTGTTCACGAAATATACATGTGATTTTCACGTAATATACACATGACATTCAAGAAATATATTATTATTCACGAAATATATTGTTATTCAAGAAATATGTTATTGTTCACAAAATATTATTTTTAATTCTCCTCATATTTTATGAATTTTTTTATCTTCAAATTATTTTTTTATTCACGTGTATATATTCATAGCATTTGTCATCTATTTGTTATTTCCCTTTCTCTTCTTTATTTTAGTATAGCTATAATCATTATTCTCTTGTTTCCAAACATTTAATGATACATGCGTGACGTTTACGTAGTATATATATGATATTTTTATTATATATTTTACAATGTTCACATAGTGTACATGTAATGTTCTGGCGTGTGTGTTTAGATGTTCATATAGTATAAGTGGAATGTTCCATGATTATCTTCGAGCATTTATATAATATTCATGAGGTATTTCGTGATATTGTTTTGTTGCTTAAGCAGTATCTATGTGATGTTCACTTTTATTTTAATCTATTAGATGTTTGTTTTCATTTTTTTATTTCCCCCTTAGATTTTATTAACTTGCTATCTATTTTAGTCATTGTTTATTTATTTGCTTCTATATATCCATAGCATTTGTTATTTTTTATGTACCTTTTTCTTCTTCTTAATTTTACTATAACTACAATAATTATTTATTTACTTGCCTCTATATACCCAGCTCAAGTGTTTTGTTTGCACCTCCTGATGCACAATATATTTTTATTTCTAGCTAGTGATGAGCTGCGGCTGCGGCAATCATATGTACTATTTTCCCTCCTATATTTTCCTTATTATCTGTTTCTTTATATTTCTTGATTTTTCTTTCCTTTCTATAGGAAGAGAGCGCACGTTCCCGAGCTTGGGAGTCTACTCGTTTTTTTTTGAATTGGAAATCCGTTCGGTTGGCTGGACGCAGGAGGCAGAATGGATCAGCACGTGCGCGAAGTAAATACAAACGGTAATGCTATACTAGAAATGTTCGATATACAGAACGGTGTGGCACCAGCCCAGTGGGCCGCGCGGCCGCTCACTGTGCTCGCCGCGCGTGGCGCACACACACACGGAGTGGCATCCAGATTCCTCCCCCACCTCGTCATTTCCGGCACCGGGGTCATTTTCGATCTCGGCCTCTGTCTCTCCCTCGTCTCCCCCACTCTCACACCGCCCGGCAGCCGGCGCCCGCGCGAGCTCGCCGATAGGGCGCCGCTTTCTTTCTTCTCCTCCCCGTCCGGGCGACGAGCTTCGAACCTATGGCTGCCCTCGCACGCTCTTCTCTGCATCTCCGGGGGGCGGTCATCTAGGGTTCCGGCGGTGGGCGGCGGCGGACTCGGGCCCGATCTGACCACGGAGGAGGTGCCGCGCGCCCGGATCCAGCCGCGCCGGCCCTTGGATCCGCCCCGGGGCGGCGGCGGTTCCGGGGGGTGGGGATCCGAGGTGGATCCGGCGGCGGCGGCTGCGGCCCTTCTCTGTCATCTCCGGGGGAGCAGCTATGGTTCCGACGGCCCCAGATCAGCCGGATCCGTCGGCGGCGGCCGCGGATCTGCGGGTCCCGACTGCGGTGGTGCTTAGATTTGGCCGATCCCTCGCCTGAACCAGGTGGAACTCCTGTGTCTTCCCTCTCTACCCCGTCTCCCCCCTCTCTGGTCCCAAAACTCCAACGGGGGTGTTTCAATTGCGCACGTTTGGGTGTTTCAACTCTTCTCCACGCGGTGCTTCTCGGGGGGTGAGGGGGTTAGTGTTGCAGTTGCTTGAGTTTTTTTTTTCAAATTTCATGTTCATGTTATTTCTTTTTCGTTTTGTTCTTTGTTTCAATTTTTTTTTCATGTTTTAGTGGGCGCGCAGCACAACATCAGGTTTTGGGGTTGCAAGGGCTTTAGTTTTTTGTTTCAAAATTCATGTTCACGGTGTTTCTATTTCTCCTTAATATGTTTCACGGTTTGCAGTAGGTTAGGGGGGTTGCAGTGTGTGTTTGATTTTTTGTTTCAAAAATCATGTTCATGTTGTTTCTTTGGTTCGTTTCATTTTGTTTCACTCGATCTTTGTTTCTTTTTTTGTTTCTATACCTTTTTCAGTTTTGTTTCAAATCTTTTGTCCCCGTTGTTTCATTTTTTCCTCAAGTTTGTTTCTGATGTTTATTTTCTTATTTTGTTTCTATTTTGTTTGATTTTTCATTTCATTTCTCTCCCCTCTCTGTTTCAGAGGCACGACGGCATGTCGGGCGGCGGACGGCGTCACGGAGGAGCAGGGGGTGTCGCGGCGGAGGGTCGGGGTGGCGTCCGTGGGGTTCCCCGTGTATCCTCGTGTGTGTGCGCTTGTCGGGGAGCGTCCGTGTGTGCACGTGTTGTCGGGGGAGGGAACGAGCCGGGCTGTGTGTGTGCGTTCGATCGTTCTTTCACCAGCATGACCCAAATACCGACGGACTGGGTCAGAAGCGTGTCAGCGCGGCAGCAAGCTTTGGTGGTCGGCCCAATTCAGAAAACACATGCGCGCACAACCGTAAATGATTTCGGGAGTAAGGGGACCTAAAAAGCCCAGCTGGGCCGGAAGCATGCGGTGGCGGGAACACAAGCTGGGCCAGAAACACGCAAGCCCACGCGCCTCGAACAAAATATTCGGCTGGTCGGCGGCCACCCTGGTCGGACGTTAATCGGTCCCGGTTACAGCCGTCCGACTCCAAACCAGGCGGAGCAGCGGACGCTCGGATGGCGGCCGCCCGTGCGTGCGCGACGGTCCGGTACACGCGCTCTCGTGTGGCACTTTTCCCCGACATCTGGACGTCCAAAGCCCACCACGCACGCGCTCTTCCTACTCACTCCCACGGCAGCCTGCTCAAATCCCCGCGCAAATCGCCGGGCTTTCCCGTGGAGCGGGCCCAAGAAAAAGGCCTCCGTGTGCTTGCCTCGGCAGATGCATGGCTTGGGTAACTGAATATGGTGGATCGATGGCGCACCACCTGTAAGGGGTTCCCCAACGCAGTGAGTTGGCGTACTGCCCCGGCGTCCACATCTTCACCTTGCCTCCATGTCATAGCAGATAGTGACCTTACAACTTATCAGTCATTATTGGTTTGAATTGACAAAAGCTGCAAGCAGTATTCCCAGCCAGCATTGCGGTAAGGAAGCTACACGAAAGTGACGCTGTCCTGCACGGAGATGGACAGAGCTGACGCATGACTGGACCCGTCAAGGAAGCACGCTACTTGCAGCCTGCGTTTGGAGACTTGGGAGCCCAAATCAGCCATGCTAATGTGGCCTAGGCCTTTAGCGTGAGGTAGTACATGACTTGTGGCCCGCGTTGGGCAAGCCCTAATGACGGGGATGCACGTGCATATGCTCTGTCAAAATAGTACTCCCTTCATCTCAAAATATTCTAAATTATAAGAAATCTTAAAAATCTTGAGTCAAAGTATCTAAAGTTTAACTAAATTTTATCATATCAACTAAATATCGTTAGATTCATTATCAATTATATTTTCATATTATGATTATTTGATGTCATAAATTTTTATAGTTTTTTCTATATAATAATTGATCAAACTTGAAACGTTTTAATCATGAAGATTTTTGAAATGTCTTATAATTTAGAACAAAGAAGAGTGTATATTTTCTATAAAAAATGACATGCTTGTTGTAATGTGATGCAATGTTCTCAAAAGTTTTGCACTCAACCATTTATTTTTATATTATTTTAACCATGAGCTGACGAAGAAAAAGATCTTAAAAAAACATGAATAGTATGGGAAACAATAAATAAATTAAGCTGGAGTAGCTAGTCAGTCCCACGGACAATGCAGTGCTGAAAGTTCCCCAAAAAATGCGGTAGTACGTAATCTAAAGAGATTACGCCATAGAAGGGATTTAATTCCTAATAAATGCTAAACCTTGTCTCATTTTAGTTTTCTGTCAGCATGAACGAGATTAGGAGAGAAAATTGTAGAGTTTTCTAACGTGTCATTGCTAATCACAACATAGATCGACCGGCGCATTCCTGGGACAACATGAGCTACCGAGAGTTTAATTTGTTCCTAATTTCTTTCTCTGCACCGAAAATTGATAATTGAGTAACTGCTGTCTTAAGTTGTGAAGAATGATGCTCGGAGAACTGAGAAGACAGTAATTCCCTTTTTTCAATGAGAACGGTAAGAGTCGATTCCCATGCACTAACATGTTTCCCTTCATTCTCCGCTTGCTAGTGAAAGTGAGCAGCTTTTCCAGGGACACCCGTCAACAGGGCTGGAGGCTGGAGCATACCTATCCTCCTTAGCCTTTAGGGCACTAATCCAGATTTAAGCAAAGAGTAGTTAATCATAACATTACACAAGCTAATGAGTTGTACGTCTTGTCGGCGTTCTTATATTATATTCCAAAGGAGTAAACCAAGGCAAACATTGCTAGCTGTGCCATGTAAAACACCTAATAACAACTTTTAAGAACCATCGGGCTTCACCCATGCATACTGTATGCGCCTTCTTCGCGTTCATGCACTTGTATATGCTCCCATTCCCAAGGGCGGTTCACCGAGTGTGCCCTCCCTCCACCACCTCACACGCGCGCGCATTCCTCGGCTACTTCCTCGCACACGGCCATCAAGATGATCGCCTGGCTCCCCTCATGTCTACCTTCATATCCCCTTCTCTCCCTGCTGCTTCCTTCTCATCATTCTAGGCTTTAGCTTGTCTTTCCATGTGCCTAGCAGCGGCCTAATAAGCTCTCCTCTTCTTGCCCCAAAAGGGCAGCTAGCTAATGAAGAAGCACAACACTGCCGTTCTCCTCCTCTCCATCGTCGTCGTTCTCCTTGCTAGCTCATGTGAGGCGCGAGGTCTTCCTGCGGCCCATGGCAAGCAGGCCCGCAGCTCCAGCAAGTCGCATCGTCTACCAGGCAAGGTTGGCATCGCTGAGGATTATATTATGCTGCATGGCTTGTCAGTTCATCACTCGATCATAGTGATTTTAAATTTTTAACAAGTTTGATTTCATCGTTCTAATCCCGTTTCTTTTCTGTTCTGTGTACAGGACGTGGCAGCAACAAGCAGCTTGAAAGCTGACGGTTGGCAGTTACAGTCAAGGCAGCAGGTGGAGGCTACACACATGATGGCTCATCAGCAGGCGGATGCGAAGGTGAAGGAGGGAATGGAAATGGCAGCAGCATCTGCTGCTGCGGTTCGAGCTACGCCTACGCTTGCCGTTACAGCTGTTTCGCAGCGGCTTTCTCGACGGGAGGACACCGGGTTTCATCTGGATTATGCCGGGCCTAGAACACATACCCCTTCTCACAACTAATGCGCGGGATCAGATCATTTCGTCACCAAGCTACTCTTCCTCCCTACTCGTCCTTTTCGTATTTGAAAGCAGCGAGCGACTTATATTGTACATGATTTTCCCAGCCCTAGCTAACTCTTGACGACAAGATGATCTAACACAGAGACATGTGTGCTGCCCTCTGTGCACGGGCTGCCAATACTCTTTGTTGGCGTATATGGTCCACTTTAATTTCACTGTTGTGTTGTTGATAGAGTGTACTCTGGCTAGATTGCTAGAAATTTTGCTGGATCAGGATGAGACAGATCAGACACATGTATACATGCATATATGTGCTTTTCCCTTGTGATATACTATATATTATTTATATGTCCATCTAGCTAGATCATGTATATATATGAATATGATCATGAATTAGCGTAAGCACTAAACAAAGAAATACTCTTATGTGGTTATTGATCAATACTCCGTAATTAGCAGCGTGCAAAAACACACATGTATTCACACAATGGCTACATGGTATCAGGAGGAGCTTCATCGTCTAGCTAGGTGCATCCATGCTCAATGCTCCAGATGGCCTTCCATAGGATGTATCATTCGCACTTTCTGATAAGTTAAATTTAAACAGATATATACGAGAAAAATATTAACAATAATGATATATAATTGATATAATTAGATAAATCATTGGCTATAAGACACCTTTATTTAGGACGAAAGGAGTATAGTACCAATTGGACAACATCATATATTTCAATTCCTCTGGATTATAAAATATTTTGACTTTTCTAGATACATTAGCTTTAATGTGCATGTTTAGTTAGACACAACTTTATATTAAATGCATAGTGAAATTTATATATTGTGGAAAAAAACAAAAATATCTTATAATTTAAAAATTAATGATATATATCTCTTAATTTAAAAGTGACGTTGTAAGTTTTTTTAAAAGAAACTGGAGGGGTTTGCACCCCCTACAGCAAATAAAAGATATACTAGAAAAGAAAATAAAGGAATAGGATTACAGGGATTAAAAGAAGAGCTCAGAAAACAAAGAAAGAAATTAAAAAAAGCACTGCCAACAATCAAGCTAGACTAGACCAACAATCCATTGGTATATCTTTGGGAGCAAGCTTGTAGTTGTAAGGACTGGCCGCCTCACCGATCATCGACCCGAGCCTCTCGATTTCAGACAGACCATATGGCAAGCACGTACGTATGCCGCGATAGATGTTTTGTCGAGCAGAATTTTTTTTTTTGATAATTTGTCGAGCAGAAATTAATATGGTCGGTGTGTGTAGGTACTATACTGGTAGCGTATGAGGCGCACATCAGCATCACAAGATCAAAGTCAGCAAGGAGAACGAATGCATGCATCACAGCAAGTTGCTTGATTTGATTTATGCTTGAATGTGTCGTCGAGGCTAGGTACGTGTCGAGTTTGTACCTGGGAGCTAGGAGTACTGCAGTTTGGTAGCTGTTCACAACTTGCCGGCCGGCACACGCAGGGCATGCAGCGAAACTGTAGCCAAATCGCTGAAACGAAGACAGCACTGCGACTGCATTTGAACCCCTCTGCAACGCATCAAAAGAGCGCTCGTACGTGTTGCATGCCCTCAGAGTGAAACGCAGCATCGGTCCTGGTAATTAAAACAACTCTAGCTTCAATCAATCGGGTAAAAAAAAACAACAGTGTTCGCACGCACGCCTCCGGATTGTTCAATTCCACTTCCAACGTACTGGTACCCTTGGTACCTCTGATCGATCCGTGGAGCATGCATGTGTCTGGTTGGTTTGGTTCATCCGTCATAGTTCGTGTTTGTTTCGAGCTTTCTGAGAGTTTTTGATGTTGGCTTTAGGCCTTTCAAAAACCCAAAGTTCTCGAAAGCCAAAAATCTGATTAAAAGGTGTTTTGTGACTTTTGGGGAGGTTGTTGGTTTTTGGAAGGTCCCAATCAACTTCAAAAGCTCCCAAAAAATTAGAAACAAACATACCCATAGTAGATGTTTTTATTTTATAATAAAATAACTAAAAATAGTATAAACTAACTTATCATCCGAATAAGCCGATGCTTTAAAGAAATCCCGACCATGTGATCAATAGTTACGGCCACGACGATCAATACTTGCACACTTTCAAGAAGCAAGCGGCAGCAATGATCACCAAATTAATAAGTAGGACGTTTTCCTTTGCTATAGGGGACGTTTGTAGCAACCGTTGACCCGACAAGAATACAGAGATAAACTTTGGTTTCCGCGACCTGTCTCTAGTAGTACCTGGTTGCGAACACGAGGTAGGATCCATGTGCGCTGGAGCAAAAAACTATACATGACGCCTATGCCCAGGCTTTGCTTTGGCACCTGACAGTCTTCTCAATCGTCCCGACAATGTCCCCCCTCTCTCTACCGTAATCACCTACGTACAGTAGCACATACTATAGGGACTTGACATGGCAGTAGCAATTGGAGAGAGTACGGAGATCGGTCCCGGTGTGAGGTCCTGGCAAACCCTCCCAGTCGGCCGGCCCGTTGATTGGGGCTAAGAGGCCGGGGCTCATGGGGCACGTACATATGTTGCTCCGAAGTCCGAACGAAGCAGAGGCTTTGCCGGATTGTCATCAGTCGTCCAGGGTCCTGAAACTATGGACTCTGAAGAATTGCGCCGTCGGCAGATTTCAGATCCTGTGCCGAGTGGTGACAGCCGACACTGACAGAATCGTTCACTGACGCTCCACGAAAGTCGTCAGCATTTATTTCTTTATTACTCTCTGATGATGAGGATGATGATAACCTTGTGTAGTCGGCTGTTTAGTTGCCGGGTCTCTTTTTGGTGTGGGGCGGGGATTGACGTCGCGCCGCCGGGGGAGATGGCCGGCCGGTCGCGGCGGCCGGCGGGGCGCGGGGGCCGTGTCGTATCGTATCGTATCTGGGCAACGTGGGGAGGAGAGTGAGGCGCGCGGAGAAGGAAGCGAGGGACACGGACACGGCGGGTCGATCGGATCTGCCGTGTCCGGCGGCGTCGTTAGCCGCCCACGCCGCGGCCGGCGGGCTTCCTTGACAGGAGAGGTCTGGCCTGACCGTCTGGTCTGAGTGGGGATCGCGAGACCGGGGACCGAGGGGAGCGCGCGTGCGTTATCTGCTCCGCTGGCCATGGGCTTTTCGCGACCCATGTGATCTACTGGGCTAGAATGCTTCGCTTTACTGGGCCGTCAGGCGAGCCTCTTCTTCTTCTTCTTCTTCTTCTCTTTCCTTCCTCTTTCCCCCACGAGGCGCATCGGCGTAGGCGGGCCCATGAACCACCGCCTAGAAACGCAGTGCGCACTGTTGAGAAACGGAGCTGATGCGGATCTCTGATCCGGTTCCTTTCCCTACCCGCAGCAGATGAGACGTGAAGAAGTTGTAGATGATCTCTCGTCTCCCTTCCCAATAGCACAATAGATGAACACACGAGAGCCAATATTGTAGAACTTGTATTCTCTTATTCATTATAGACGGGTACATGTTCCTTTATATAGTTTTAACCCTTCAGGGGTATATTTGGTATGAGCCCACAATTATGTCTAGGGTTATTGTTTCCCAACACTCCCCTTGGGCGAATACCGCGATCAACTCATGTCTCATTAAAACTCCTAAAAACCCAGTGGGAAAAATATGGAGAAAGAGTACATAGTGCCGCTAGATGTATTGCACTTGTTGCCTCATTAAAAACCATTATAAGAAACTTCTGGAAAACTCATTTATGGAAAAAAGAGTACAACAATTGTCTTTAAGACATTTTATAACCTTCAGGATTATAAATTTCAGGATCTTCTGGACCCAGTTTCAAGGGCAATTCAGGGGTGATCTCCCCCTGAACTTTGTAAGTCTCTCAGTCATCTAATACCAATATCATGGATACATTTTTTGAATGAAGTGGCTGGTAAAGACTTAGTGAACAAATCTGCTAGATTGTCACATGACTGGACTTTCAAGATATTTATCTCACCCTGCTTCTGGAGTTCGTGAGTATAGAAAAATTTAGGAGATATATGCTTAGTCATATTACTCTTAATATAGCCCGTCTGCATTTGTGCAACACATGCTGCATTATCCTCATAAATAATGGTGGGTGTATCAACGGTACTAAGACCACATGACTTTTGGATATGGTTAGTCATCCGTCGCAGCCAAGCACATTCACGTGCGGCTTCATATAGTGCAATAACCTCTGAGTGGTTTGTAGACGTTGCTACCAATGTTTGTTTGCAAGATGTCCACGATATAGCAGTACCACCACAGAGAAACACAAAACCAGTTTGAGATCTTGCATTATGCGGATCAGACAAATATCCAGCATCTGCATAGCCAACCAATCTTAGGTCCTTATTCTTCGGGAAATATAGACCGAGATCTTGGGTGCCATTCAGATATCTAAGTATTTTCTTAACGCCTACCCAATGCCTTTTGGTCGGGTTTGCACTATGACGAGCTAACAAATTAACTGCAAATGCAATACCAGGCCTGGTGCAATTTGCAAGATACATTAGTGCTCCAATAGCACTCAAATATGGAACTTCAGGTCCTAACGTCTTCTCATCATCACTTTTCGGTCTAAATGGGTCTTTGTCCTCCTCAAGTGATCTGACAACCATCGGGGTTTTCACGGGATGAGCCTTTGACATATTAAATCTTTCTAAAACCTTTTTCGCATAGGTAGATTGATGTACAAAAATTCCTCCAGGGAGATGCTCGATCTGCAGGCCTAAGCAAAACTTGGTTCTACTCAAGTCTTTCATTTCAAACTCCTCCTTAAGGTAGGTGCTTGCCTCCTCAATATCATCTTCATAGCCGATGATATTTAAGTCATCAACATAGACTAAGATTATACAAAAACTCTTCTGGGACTTTCTAATAAATACACAAGGTGAATCAGTATCATTAACATATCCCTTCTTCAGCAGGAATTCACTTAGCCGATTGTACCACATCCGGCCAGACTGTTTAAGCCCATATAGTGCCCTCTGCAACTTGACACTATACATATTGCGATTTGTTTTAGATTCCGGAATTTTTAGTCCATCTGGGACTTTCATATATATATCCGAATCCAGCGACCCATAAAGATATGCGGTCACAACATCCATCATCTGTATTTTCAAGTTTAAACCTGCTACCATAGATATTAAATATCGAAACGTTATGCCACTCATAACTGGAGAATAAGTTTCATCATAATCGATGCCGGGTCTCTGCGTGAACCCTTGTGCTACAAGCCTCGCTTTGTATCTCACCACCACATTGTTCTCATCTCTCTTTCGAACAAATACCCATTTGTATCCTACATGGAATACTTTGGGGGCGTGCGGGCGACTGGCCCGAATACTTGCCTCTTAGAAAGCGAGCGCAATTCCGTCTCTATTGCTTCTTTCCATTTGACTCAATCTGAGCGCTTCCGGCACTCTGCCATGGACTTTGGTTCAGGATCCTCATTAATCGCGTCCACGATCTTAGAGACGAAATTAATGTCGACATATGTAGTCTTTCTGTTATACAGTTCTTCAGATTCAATATAATTTATGGTAATTTCTTCAATTGAATCATTCAGCTCGTCGTGATTTCCCAAATGACTCGAGCCTGGTTGTTCCGTTGTCCTTGTGCTATTATTTGTATTTGTGCGCACATTTGCACTAGGACTCTCATCTTCAGGATGTGTCACTGCTGGGACGACTAAATGGGAGCGTAATGCGTTTTCTCTAGCACCTTGCTTTTGCGAGCGTCCCCGCTTAGCTCGTGCCGAGTCATCCGGATCTCTCCCCCTTTTCCTAGGATTGGGGATTTGGAAAGAGTTCATGCCCTCCAGGGGTATTTCCACTCTCTCCGGTGCATTAGCCGCAGGAATATACGATTTTGACACTCCTCTTATATCAATAAAAGCATCTGGTAGATTATTTGCTAATTGTTGCAGGTTTACTATTCTTTGAACTTCAAGTTCAGTATCTTTAGTGCGTGGATCAAGTGATTGAATGCTACTGGCAGTCCAATCTATTTCCCGGCATTTTTTATTATTAAGGTACAATCCTCCTCCTAATGCCGGAAAATGCTCTTTATCGAAGATGCTATCAGCGTATCGAGCTGTAAACAAATCCCCGGTTTTAGGCTCTAAATATTTGATTATGGACAGAGAGTCATAACCTACATATATCCCCAACTTCCGGTGAGGTCCCATAGTTGTACGCTGCGGTGGTGATATCGGCACATATACATCACAACCGATTTTTCGCAGATGGGAAATCATTGGTTGTTGTCCACGCGCTAATTGATGGGGAGAAGCAGAGTGATATGCAGATGGTCTATATTGGATTAAGGCAGCAGCGTGTAGCACTGTGTGTCCCCAACAACTGGTTGGGAGTCTGCTATCTTGTAGAAGAGGTCTGGCAATTAATTTTATTCTTTTTATTAACGATTCAGCAAGCCCATTTTGTGTGTGCACATGGGGAACAGAATGCTCTACATTTATGCCCAAAGCAAGACAATAATCATTAAATGCTTTTGAGGTAAACTCTCCAGCATTATCTATTCTGATTGCTTTTATGCGGTTCTCCGGGAAACTAGCACGCAATCGAATGATTTGGGCAATAAGTTTTGCAAAAACGTGGTTCCGCGTAGACAACAGGCATACGTGGCTCCATCGAGTAGAAGCATCTATAAGCACCATGAAGTACCTAAAAGGCCCCGACAGGGGGTGAATAGGACCACAAATGTCACCTTGGATTCTCTCTAGAAAGCCAAGAGACTCGACATTTATCTTCAGGTAAGAGGGCTTAGTGATTAATTTTCCTTTAGCACAAGACACGCATAGAAAGTCTTTAGGAATTTGTGTGGTTTTAATGTCATGACCAATAGATCCATTTATGATGTTCCGCATCATCCTTAATCCAGGGTGTCCGAGTCTTTCATGCCAGATCGTAAAAGACTCAGGATTTTTAAATATAGTTGACATCGCAATATATTCTTGAGGTGGCTTAATTTTTGTGTAGTATATTCCAGAGGAGGTGCCTGGCGCTTTCTCTACCACTTTTGTCTCACATTCATCCGCCGCCGTGATGTTGAGGTATTCAGCACCATTTTCACAAGCAGTTGAAATGTGGTAGCCATTAAGACGAATGTCTTTGAATGTGAGGAGAGTACGTACAGCTCCCGGGTACAACAATGCTTCTTCTATAAAGATGCTAGTATTATTAGGGAGTACAACCACGGCTCTACCGGAGCCTACAACGTGGCCGTTGCGACCAACAATCGTGGTAATATTTTCAGTCTTTTTCTGCAGTGTCTGAAAATATTTTGTCTCTCGAAGTATTGAATTTGTGGCAGCGCTATCAACCAGACAATATTCTTCTTCAGGCTCCATGGAAAATACGACTCTTGTTCTATTATTAAATAGAGTACTAATTTAATCTATCATGCATTTAACCAGTATAGCAAGCAGATTAAAAATAGCACGTAATAAAATAAGAGGAAACACTTAAAACAATGTAAATTAACTTCCGGTAAATAACCATGAAATAGCATGAATAGCCATGAATGAATTATAAACACACAAAAAAAAACATGTAAGGCGTAAAGCAGTGGTGCATTCACCGATATTGCAAGATGGCCATCTGGACCATGATAATGTCGCAAGATGAAGTAGCCAACAGGGCCACCACGCATGCATATAAGTTTACTGCTAGTAAACATGTAGAATACAAAAGTAATGTAGATATAATTTATAGCATCTTCAGGAAACAAATACAATTTTCAGAATTATTCACTAATTAAAATAAATTATATATGAGTCTCAAAGAGGGATTAAAACAGAGAACTCATGGATATGCTATCGTACAATAAAACATGATTTTCAGAATCTGCTATGTATCAATTTTGATAATATATATTTTCTTCTCGCAAGCGGGCGAGACAGGGTGTGCAACAACTCACGTTCGTGCGAGTGAACAACGAAGTGCAGCATCTGCAAGTGCTGATGTTCGCATGCAAGCGTACGGCGAAGTGCAGCATCTGCCTTTTGGCGAAGAAATGTGGAGACAGCAATCGAGAGGCAGTACATGAAAAACAACATTGATGTGTTAAGTGCTGATGTTCGCGTGCAAGCGTACGGCGAAGTGCAGCATTTGCAAGTGCTGATGTTCGCGTGCATACACAGCATACACGGCTGGCCGACTTCAGGTGCCGTACCGTGGCGAAAATAATTAGATCCAATCTATTATAGAAAACCAATCTTCTGGGGTTCCATAAAGAAATATATAGTATATATATATACAAAGGTTGAATCTACAAACCGCATATTTCTATATGTCATAGTCTGATAGCTAATTAAAAACAAATCTATTAATCTAGAATACTAGTGCTCACGTGGTGGCGGTTGCCTTCAGGGCAGCAGCAGAGAGAATTACGTGAGGTAAAAAGATCAAACAGAACTTGTAGAGTAGCCATGCAAAGATCTGACTAGTAGAGCTCTCACGCCACGTCTGGTGACTGCTGCCATCAGGGCAGTCAGGCAAAAGGATTACGTGAACCAAAATCACTCACGCGTGAGGGCTAAAACATACGGATCTGCTCAAGGGCTTTCCCAAGCTTCCAGCGAGGGTATCTCCGCCTTCGAGGTGGAGCCGTTCACCCCGACGTCGAGCACATGCTGCACCGTATGAACGATAGATGCACGGGTCTTGAAAGGATCAAGATGCCCAAGAGGGAGGTGAATTGGGTTCTTTTTAATTTTTAAACAAGAATTAAACCTATAAAGAGCCAATTAACCCTCTAGTGCCTACCGCTTGTGTGTCCTAGCTAGAAAGCGGTACCAAGTCAATGTAAAGCGAAAACTTCCTACACAACTCTAGTATGAAAAGAATGACAAGTGCGGAAAGTAATGCGGTAGTAAAGAGTTAGGGAAAGAGATGCTTGACACGGCGATGTTTTGCCGAGGTATCGAGGAGTCGACACTCCTCCCTAGTCCTCGTTGGAGCACCTCGCAAGGTATAGCTCCCTCTCAATCCCGCGCAAGGGATGAGTGCTCTCTACGGGCTGATTCTTCGCCACTCCGGCTCGGTGAATCGCCCACAACCGGTCACAAACGTCGATGGAGAAGGGCCGTCGACAATCCTCCGGCGATCACCTTCCTCCGAGCCCCACCGGACCGTCTAGGTGATGTCGATCACCAAGAGTAACAAGCATCGATCTTCGCTTGACTTACTCAAGCTTCACAACTAGAGGATGCACACTTGAACTCTTGGATGAACTAGAGAGAGGATGGATGGATTCGCGAATCACTCTCTCTCTCTCTAGGGCTCTTGCTCTTTTCCCAACCTTTTCAACAAACTCAGCAACTCAAATGAGCAAAGACAAGGTGGAGAGAAATGGGAGGGGCTTTAAATAGACCCTCTGAAAGCTGCGTCGGGCTGGCAACTTAAGTTGGTGACGGACGCTCTGTCGACTAGGCGACGGACGGTTCGTCGCATGCCCCAACGGCTAGTTTCTGTTCATAGTTTGGGCGACGGACGCTCCGACGCCCTGCCCAACGGCTAGTTCTGATACACTGTACCCAGCGACGGACGCTACGTCACTGGGCGACGGACGCTCATCCCAGCGTCCGGCGCTTTACTCTGGCTCGGGTTCAAAAACACCCTCTCTGGAAGGTCGACGGACGCTCTTCCCAGCGTCCGACGCCTGGCTGACGGACAGCGTCCGATGCACCCTGAAAAACTTAGCCAGAAAACATCCCCACTGGAAGGTCGACGGACGCTGTGGACTCAACCACCCAGCGTCCGACACCTCTGTCCGACGCCGACGGACAGCGTCCGGCGCCCCTGTCAGGAGCGTCCGACGCCTAGAAAACAGTTCTATCAATTTTGTTTTTCGTCGCGATGAATATGGAAGTTGTTTTAGGCTATCTTACGATCAACGTAGGCTTGCTTAGAGCTAAGGAAGTCAAGTGTGCACCACACCTAAGTCATGAAGCTTTTCTAAGTCAAGCTACTAGTCTCAACCCCTCTTAATAGTACGGTCAAAGGTAAAAAGAGAAGCCCTATCTATTTCTAAGTGCCCTTCATCTCCTTATGGCACTTAGCCTATCATTCTAGGGTCTTCATCATGTCTCCTTGAAAACCGAAACGATATCCATCTTGGGAGCTAAGTGATGACCACAAATGCCCATTCTTGTTGATCACTATGGCTAAGCTACGCATAGCCTCTGCAAAACACACGTTAGCCATAATAATCTCTAATTGTCGTTAATCTCCGAAACCAACTAGGGCAATGATTCTTCAATCTCCCCCTTTTTGGTGATTGACGACAATAGAACCTCGAGTATGGATAAGAGTTATGGTTTAAACTTTATGGTGACTTGGAAGGGTTGAGCAAGGGTTAGTGAATTTGTAATGAAGCATACTTGCTCACCCAAGCCAAATCACAAAACATGATACTTATAGATATGAATGTAAGAGAAGTACCTCATGATATTTTCAAAGGATGTATCGGAGTATAGCGCGGAAGCTCAATTAGCGTTTAAGCATAGAGATATATCATGAAACATGAGACAACTCACAAGATATATTAGTGGTAATCAAAGAGTTTGTCACATGCAACCATATAAACATCAACCAAAGCATTCACCATATCACACATATAAACAAATACATAGAAGTAGACATGATGAAAGAGTACGGGGTAATTAAGCATACAAAGATCCAAATCCCTCCCCCTATCTCTATACTCGACCCTCTCTCCCCCTTTGGCGTCTAGCACCAAAAACTAAATGTCTGAGGCTGGAGAAGAAGGTGGAGGAGCTGCAGCCTTCCGATCAAGCATGATGAAGTCCTGAAGGTCTGACTCGTCTGACTCGTCATCTGCCTCGGTCTCTACAGGAGTAGGTGCAGTTGGAGTGATCGCTGGAGCTGGTGTCTCTACTGACTCCCCTGAGGCTCAGCTGGTGCCTCTGACAGTCCTGCCTCAGTAGTAGCGGGCCTGTGAACCCGACGAGTGAAAACTCGAGGCGAGGGGGATGGTGTCACGGCTAGAGCAACAAGTGACACTGCTGCTGCAACCTCTGCTGGCTGAGTCTGAGCCGGAGAAGACACTGCCACTGTAACTGCCTCATCTGCCAGTGATATAGCATCTGTCTGGACTGCAGCTGGAGGAGTAGTGACTGTCTGTGCTGACTGCTCAGGAGCGATCTTCGACGAGGCAACTGAAGACAGGTGGGTGCCCGTCGTCGGAGGATCGACTGCAACTGCTGGAGCTGGTGAGACTAGCTGAGCTGCTCCTAGGGAGTCTTCTCCCGTGATCTCCAGATAAGACGCTGACAGATCTCTCGAGGCCTCAGCTAGGGTAGTTCCCCGGGTAGGAGTGAATCCTGTCTGAAACTCTCCGGGTGAAGCTATCCAAGAGGACACCTGGGTCCTCGGAGTCTGGTACTCAGGAGAGGCTGGTGGCTGGAAAGGAGGAGTAGCTGGTGCCTGACTCTGCTGTCCTCTGGAGGGTAACGCTGGAGTCCGAACCACAACTACTGGAGGCTGCTGTGGAGGTGAGGTGAACTGCTGCTGCTGTGAGACGCCGGGCAACTGAAACTATGGCGTGGAAGTCTGCCCGGAGCTAGAGGCCAGAAGACGCTCAAGTAGCAACGTCTGGGTCTTCTGAATCTCTGCCTGCTGCAGCTGATAGGCTAAGAACTGACGCTGGAACTCGTCCTGTCTGGGCTGTGTCTGGGCCTGAGCTGCCAGCTGCTGCTCAGTAAGCCTCCGTAGATCGGCAGCCTGTCGCCTCTGCTCCTCGGCCTGACGTGACTGCTCCTCTTGCGTCCTCGACAGAATCGTGAGCAAAGTAGCCTCAGAGGAGCTAGAACCTGGAGCTGGAGCTGCTGCAGCTGTGCCTGACCCTCCTGCCTCGTGGTCATGTGGCATTGGTGCGTACTCGCGCACGGGCTGGTAGTCCTCGTCAGAGCTGTCAGAGTCGAGATCCTCTCTAAAGACTGTCTCAGCAGCTGTGTCAATATCTGCATCTAAGTCTGCCAGCTCTGCCTGAGCAATCTGCTCAACTGTAGCATCCGTGACCTCGGCCGACTGTGGTGGCACACCGGCCTGCCTAGTGCCTGGTCTGTAAGCTCGGCTGGGGCGAGGCAGGTTTCCATGGATCACAAGCTGACTCATCGAGTAAACCGGAAACTCTGTCGTTGACCTCGTAAGAGTGACTCTCATGGCACCTGACCCGGTCTTGGCAACTATCAAATAAGAAATCCAATGCGCAAACTGCAGCTGCCAATGACCCCTAAACCCAGCGGCTATAATATCCTCAAGCTCGCTCACTATCAAATCCCAGAGGTCGAACTTCTCCTTCCGAACAATATGAGCTAGGAGCCAAAGCTGTAGACGAGTAATAGTATCCCTAGCTCCAATCCGGGGTAGAATAGTACGTCTGAGAACCTCGTGGAGGATCCAAGCTAGTGGAGTGAGGTCACGTGGTGTACGGCTCGAACCCTCAGTGAACGGCTGCTGAAAGCACGGCCTCACGAAATCTGTAGATGGCACTATACCATCGTGAGGTCGGCGAGGGGCCTCCTGATCCCCATAGCAAAGACTGTGGATCCTCATAGGAGAGGACTCTAGGTGAAAGAGCTCTCTGAAACGTGCTGCTGTAACCCTGAAATCACGTCCCTGAAATCCAAAGTGTAGGAACTCGTGATCGGGCGAGATCCATAAAGAGGCGTAAAACTGATATACCCAATCCTTCTGATATGCCCCTGAGCGTCCCATCAGATCTGTCAGACCCTGAATGTACTGGAGATGCTGCAAGATCTCTGGACCACCGATCCCCTCTATATGGGCAGACGGACACACCCTGTGAGCTCTGAGAGGAGCATCAGTGTCGATGTAAGCTCGGTAGAAATCCTCGTGCACTGTAGTGTAGAAATCTCGTCCGGCACGGGGGTCCCTCTGAGGTGGAAACTAGGACTGAAAGTCGACAAATCGAAGCAGCTGGACTTGCTTCGCTCTAAGCACTCTGACCTGGTGCCTCACTGGGTCTGGGAGCCGGGGTCCTGGAGGGCTAGGTGGTGCACCTGAGCCTCTGGAACGGGTAACTCGACGGCTCATCAGCTCTCCAATGGAAGAGTGGCCCGCGGCCTCTGTCGGCTCAGTCTCTGGGACTGGCTCTGTCTCCTTAGCCTCTGTAACCTCGACGGGCTCTGTCTCTGGAGGTGGAGGGGACTCACGACGCGCTCCGCGGTGAGGCGAGAGCCTCAAACCGGCGCGACGTCCTCCTCACTCCACTATCTCGGCGGCCTCTACCACTGCTAGTGCTACAGCCGAGTCTGGATCCATCGCTGGCCTCTTACGCTTCCGAGAGATAACCTTTTGCTTTCCCTTTCCCCGGTCAGTGGGTGGACGCGGTGGAGGTGGAGGGTCACCACCACTACCGAGAACGGGACCTGCATTCTTCGTTCTAGCCATCTGTCAAACTTCTGCAATCAAAACACTGACAAGGATACTCAATAGACAAACCACCAACTCATTGCCCCAACTGTCACTGAAAACACTGACAATCCGCAAACAACTACAAGAGTGGCACGCCGGCCCTGGACTGTCCTCGCGAGGCTTTGCCTCGATCCGTACTCGCGGGCTTTGCCCCGAGTTCACTGCACTGCTATGACCCTCTGATTCTCTGATCAACTGACCCTGCTCGTGAGAAATAGATAGGCGTATACCATAAGCATATAACTAGAGGTGAGAGTGTCTATAGAAGAATGAAATTAGGTAAGGATAGATCGAAGATTTCAAAGAACCGTACCTTGAACCCTGACCAAAACAAGAGAAGGGGAAAGATCCTCGATCGATCAACCGCAATCCGCAGTCCGCAAACTAATCAAGGCAAGGTAGGGTTTAGGGTGGTGATGGGGAATGACGAGGTGATTTGTAATTCAGAGGAAACAATCACAGGAATTGAAATTCACCTCTGAGATCAATCAACCTCCAATAATGAGAGCTTCTCGGCAGAGAAGGTCCCGCACGCTGGAATCACGCAGGGGATCGAAGGCGGTGCAGTGGAGGGGCTCTGGCGCGGAGTGGAGACTTGGCGGGTGAGTGCTCTGCGGAGGGTGGTGCTGTAGGGCAGGCGGCGGCGCTGGGACAGGGTGGAGCCACGGCGCAGAGAGGGCCACGGCGGCGTAGGGCAGCACAGGGAGGAGTGGCGGCGCAGGAGCAGTGGGAATCTAGTTGGAGCGGGGCTGCTCGAGTGCTCACTGGCGATGGGAGAGTGGCGGCTAGGGTTTGGTAGCGGCGGAACGGCGAACGGAAGACCGGGGGAAGAACAGAGGAAGCGGGGTTTTTTTAAAAAAAATTCGCCGTTAAGTTCGCGACGGACACTCCGACGCGGAGCGACGGACGCTCCGTCGGTATGCGACGGACGCTCCATCGGTATGCGACGGACGCTCGGGGAGCGTCCGACGGCATCGTCCGTCGGGCTTCCAGAACAGATTTGAAACGCCCAATCGCATTGATCGTGACGGACGCTCCGCGACGGACGCTGGGGGGAGCGTCCATCGCCCTGTAAGCGGGCAACTTTAATCTCCGGACGATCGCGACGGACGCTGAGGTAATTGACACCGAGCGTCCGACGCCTTAAAAATAGAATTTTTCAAAATTTGTTTTTGCGTCTTTCTCCCAACCAATTTCCAATCCCAATAAGATCCAAATAACACCTAATTGGACTTGATATGAGAACCATCTCTCAAACACTCATTTTCAAATAGTTTGTCATAGGCTTAATTTTAGTTTTTAGCTCAAAATATTCGAATGGAAGCACCAAGGAGTCATCATATGGCCACAAGAGGGGTATAGAAGTGTCTTGAGCTTGGAATGCTCCCCCTAAGTGGACGAACATAGAGGATGCTCAAAAACTTAACGGAAAAGGAACGACAAACAACACAAATGCATATGCTTATGCAATATGAAATTTGAATCTAGGTTGCTTGCAAGTTTAAACCGTGGTTAAGCTTTGTCACACGCTTTGAGGGCGGTTATCTTAACCGCGTTAGCCAAGCCTATGTACATTACCAAGTTAAACATGTTATATTACATATGAATGCATGGTTCACACAAACTCATCTTTTAGTGAAATTAGAGTGATCAAGCACATTTAACTCGCTTCTCAACCTACAAAAGGTTGTTTCATCGAGTGGTTTAGTGAAGATATCCGACAATTGCTCTTCGCTCTTAACTCCAACTAGTGTTATGTCTTTCCTAGCCACATGATCTCTAAGAAAGTGATGGAGAATATCTATGTGCTTGGTGCGAGAGTGTTGAAGCGGGTTGTTTGCAAGCTTTACGGCGCTTTTATTATCACATAAAAGTGGAACTTCTTTTAAAAACACGCTGTAATCAAAGAATGTTTGGGTCATGTATAAGATTTGTGCACAACTTGCTCCCATGGCAATGTATTCCGCCTCGGCGGTTGACAATGCCACACTATTTTGCTTCTTTGAGGACCAAGAAACAAGTGATCTTCCTAGCATGTGGCACCCGCCGGAGGTACTCTTCCTATCAACCTTACACCCGGCGTAATCCGAATCGGAATAGCCAACTAGTTGGAAGGGAGCTCCTTTGGGATACCAAAGACCCATGCTATGGGTGTGCCTTAAGTACCTAAGGATTCTTTTAACCACACAAAGATGCGACTCCTTAGGGTTTGCTTGAAACCTAGCACACATACACACACTAAACATGATATCCGGCCTAGAAGCGGTGAGGTAAAGTAAACTACCGATCATAGAACGATAAAGAGTTTGGTCAATCGGTTTACCTCCCTCATCGAGATCGAGATGCCCATTAGTAGGCATTGGGGTCTTGATTGGCTTACAATCCTCCATCTTAAATTTCTTGAGCACATCATGAGTGTACTTCTCTTGAGATATGAAGGTGCCCTCCCTCAATTGCTTCACTTGGAAGCCAAGGAAGAAGGTTAGCTCGCCAATCATCGACATCTCGAACTCCTTGGACATCAATGCACCAAATTCCTTGCTATGACCTTGGTTTGTTGACCCAAATATAATGTCATCGACATACACTTGGCAAACAAAGATCTCTCTATCTAGCACCTTGGTGAAGAGTGTGGTATCCACTTTCCCGATCTTGAAGCCCTTCTTGAGTAGGAAGTCCCTTAGCCTCTCATACCAAGCTCCTGGAGCTTGCTTCAATCCATAGAGTGCCTTGGACAACCTATACACATGATTAGAACAATTTGGGTCTTCAAACCCGGGAGGTTGTGAGACAAAAACAAGTTCATTAATGAAACCATTTAGAAAGGCACTCTTCACATCCATTTGAAAAAGTTTCATTTTATGGTGTGAAGCATATGCCAAAAGGATACGAATGGCTTCTAGTCTTGCAACCGGTGCAAAGGTCTCCCCAAAATCCAAGCCTTCAACTTGGGAGAACCCCTTTGCCACCAATCTTGCCTGTTTCTCACAACCACGCCTTGATCATCTTGCTTGTTCCTAAACACCCACTTGGTGCCAATGATTCTTGCTCCTTTGGGCTTTTCTACTAGTGTCCACACTTCGTTCCGGGTGAAGTTGTTCAACTCTTCGTGCATGGCATTCACCCAATCCGGATCCGCAAGTGCATCCTCCACACTAGAAGGCTCAACAAAGGAAACAAAGGAGTGATGTTCAACATAAGAAGCAAGTTTAGATCGAGTTGTTACCCTCCTTGATGGACTCCCTATGATGAGGTCTTGTGGATAAGCTTGAAGCATAGGTGTAGATCTTCTATTAATCACTTGGGGAGGAGGTTGTGGTGCTTCAACATTGCTTGCTTCGGCCTCGGCTTGATCTTGAGAAATGTGAGTGTCTTCTTGAGCTTCCCTCACTTGATCTCCTTCATCAACTTGAGGCGTGTGGGGTGGAGAAGGATCTTGATTTGCTTCATCTTCAATTTCTTCCACCTCTTGCGGGTTGATAGCACCAATTGACATATTCTTCATTGCCTCCCTCAAGGGTTCATCACCTACATCATCAAGATTTTCATGCTCTTCTTGAGAGCCATTAGTTTCATCAAACTCCAAGTCATACGTTTCTTCAACTAAGTCGGTGGCTTTGTTAAATACACGGTATGCCTTGGATTTAAGTGAATATCCAACTAGGAAACCAATGTCACATCTCCTTTGGAACTTGCCCAAGTGTTGGCGCTTCTTGTAGATGTACACTTTGCATCCAAACACTCAGAAAAAGGATATATCTGGTTTCTTCCCATTCATAAGCTCATAGGGGGTCTTCTTGAGAAGCCTTTGGACAAATAGTCGGTTGGCCGCATAGCATGCGGTGTTGATTGCTTCGGCCCAAAACTTTTCGGAGGTGTTGTATTCATCAAGCATTGATCTTGCAAGAGTGATAAATGTCCGGTTCTTCCTCTCTACTACACCATTTTGTTGAGGAGTATAGGTGGCGGACACTTCATGCTTGATCCCAACTTCATCACAATAATCTTCAATCTTGGTGTTCACAAACTCGGTCCCATTGTCACTTCTTATCTTCTTGATCTTCACATCAAACTTATTTTGGGCTCTAGTTGCAAACTTCTTGAATATTAATTGAGTCTCTCCCTTATCTTGAAGAAAGAACACCCAAGTGTATCTAGAGTAGTCATCAACTACCACCAAGCAAAAAAGATTGCCACCAAGGCTAGCATAGGTGGTAGGTCCAAATAGATCCATGTAAAGTAGCTCTATGACTCTTGAGGTTGACATGAAAGCTTTGGTTGGATGAGTGTTTGCCACTTGCTTGCCGGCTTGACATGCACTACAAAGTTTGTCCTTCTCAAACACGGCATCCTTCACACCTCTAACCAACTCCTTCTTGACAAGCTTCTTCAAGGTTGACATTCCCACATGTGCCAATCTTCTATGCCATAGCCAACCCAAAGAACTCTTGGAAAATAGACATATTTGCAAACTAGCTTCATTTGAAGTGAAGTCCACTAGGTAGAGATTGTTGTGCCGAAACCCTTTGAATAGCAATGATGAATCTTCAATCTTGGACACAACTACCTCATTTGAAGTGAAGAGACATTGGAAACCAAGATCACATAGTTGTCCCACCGATAGCAAGTTGAAGCTCAAAGATTGTACTAGCAAGATATTTGATATTGATTGATCATTTGAGATTGCCACTTTGCCTAGACCTTGCACTTTGCCTTTTGAATTGTCCCCAAAGGTAATCTTGTCTTGCCCTTCACAATCTTCCTCAAGTGTGGTGAACATCTGGGAGTCACCGGTCATATGTTGAGTGCATCTACTATCAATCACCCAATGACTTCCACCGGTCTTGTAGTTCACCTACACACAAGCAACTTGGAGTTAGGCTTGTTGTTTGGGAACCCACATTTGGCGAGGTCCCATAGCCTTGTCCACCAACTCCTTAGCCCATGAGCAAAAGGCCTTATGTGCTTGGGCAAGGTCTTGGGAGGTGGAGTCTTGCATTAGGATTCAAAGTGACCCTCTTGACCACGTCCATAGCACTTCTTGGGCTTGGGCTTTGGTGTGTCATAGTTGCTTCTCATGGCCTTGTTCTTGTAATAGTTCTTGGCTTCTATCTTGACCTTGGCCTTCATGATTTGATTCTCCTTGAACCCAATGCCGGACTTGTCGGTCTTCATGATAGTGTTCATCAAGAGCTCACTTTGGAGGTTGTGGCCCTTGGTGAACTTCTCCAATCCACTTGTAAGATTGATCTTCTCAACCTTGAGCTTTGCATTTTCCTCTTTGAGAGAGCTAATCAAGGTTATTGCATCTTTGTCATCTTGCTTGGCCGACTTGATAGTGAATAGCTTGCTTGCCTTGATGTTGATTAGCTCTTCCTTGAGCTTGGTGTTCTCTTGCCTCATCTTCACATAGTCATCATGCTTGTCAACCTCAACTACCTTCTTGCCCTTGCACTTAGCATTTTGCTCACTAGCAACTTCATCAAGCAAGTCCTCACAAGAAGTAGCTATATCACACTTAACAACCGGGTTAATAGCAACATGTGTAGCAAGATCATTTGAAAGCAATTCATTAGATATCATAAGTGTACCATGTTCATTCTTAACTTGGTTGTAGTCATCTTTTAGCAAGTTGTATCTTGTATGGAGCTCTTGTGTTGACCTCTCAAGCTTATCATGTTTCTCATTAGCTTGCTTGAGTGAGGCTTTGAGCTCCCTAGTGCTAGATGAGAGAGTTTTGTTCTCAAGCTTCAATTCATCATTAGCACTAGACAAGTCATCAAGCTTAGCATGCAAGTTATCGTTGGCTTTCTCTAGTGATTCACTTTTACCTTTATACTTCCTAATAAGCTTAGTATATTTGTTGCAAACTACAATTAGGTCATCATAGGAAGGTGCCTCAAACTCATCATCACTATCATCACTAGAGCTAGCCTCATCATCACTATCCTCTTTTTGTACCTTTTTGTCACCTTTAGCCATGAGGCATAGGTGTGTAGAGGATGAGCCCGGAGATGATGGAGGGGGTGGCGGTGGAGTAGATGAACCAATCACCAAGGCGGCCACCTTCTCTTCTTCACTTTCATCTCCGGATGAGTCACTTGAGTCTTCAATGTCGGTGAGCCAATCACCAACAATGTAGGCTTTGTCATTCTTCTTCTTCTTGTGGAAGTTGAAGTTCTTCTTCTTCTTGAATGGCTTGTCATCCTTCTTCTCCTCATCACTTGACTCAACTTTGTTGCCCTTGTTGTACTTGAACTTGTTGTTTGCTTTCTTGTTCTTGTACTTGTCTTTCTTCTCTTCGGGGCAAGCATGAGCCAAGTGTCCAAGTTTGTCACAATTGTAGCAATCCATCTTGGAGAGAGGCTTTCTTGAAGAGCTTGTGAAGAATTTCTTCTTCTTTGAGTCAAACTTGACTCCGTTCTTGTTTAGCTTCTTTAACATCTTGGTTGTTTTCTTCACCATGAGAGCGAGATCATCATCATCATCTTCATCGCTTGTACTCTCATACATGACTTGCATCTTGTACTTCTCCAAGGAGGATGCCTTGAGTGCCAAGTCTTTCTTCTCCTCCTTCTCTTTTTCTTTCTTCTTGAAGGAGGAAGAAGAGCCACCATCACCAATCTTCATGTACATCTCATGAGCATTGATCTTGTCCAAGATTTGTATTGGTGTAGCGGCGGAGAGATCTCCTTGGTGAAGAACCGTGACGATGTGGTCGTACTTCTCAATGGGCAAGACACAAAGGATCTTGCGTACCACATCGACCGACTCCATTTGGTTGAGACCGAGCCCATTCAATTCCTCTACAATAATGTTAAGTCGTGAGTACATTTCATTTGCATTTTCATTTGCATGCATGGAAAAAGAATTGAGCTTAGCCATGACCAAGTGGTAGCGTTCTTCACGCTCACTTTTTGTGTCTTCGTGAAGAGCACAAATAGTGGTCCACAACTCAAATGCGTCTTTGGCATTACGCACTCGGTTGAAGACATCCTTGTTAATTCCACGAAAGATAATGTTCTTCGCCTTGGCATTGTGCTTATCAAAGTTGAGGTCCTCCACGAAGAGGGTGCCTCCCTTTGTGGCGGCTTTGAGCACGCCCACGTCAACGGCCTCTAGATAGACCCCCATACGAACTTTCCAATAAGGAAAGTCGTCTCCATCGAACATGGGAGGTGGTCCATCCCCATGGGACATCTTGCTCTAGGCGGTGAAGCCTAATTTAGAGCAAACCTTGCTCTGATACCAATTGAAAGGATCAAGATCCCCAAAAGAGGGGGGTGAATTGGGCTCTTTTTAATTTCTAAACAAGAATTAAACCTATAAAGAGCCAATTAACCCCCTAGTGCCTACTGCTTGTGTGTCCTAGCTAGAAAGCGGTAGCAAGTCAATGGAAAGCGAAAACTTCCTACACAATTCTAGTATGAAAAGAATGACAAGTGCGGAAAGTAATGCGATAGTAAAGAGTTAGGGAAAGAGATGCTTGACACGGCGATGTTTTGCCGAGATATCGAGGAGTCGACACTCCCCCCTAATCCTCGTTGGAGCACCTCGCAAGGTATAGCTCCCCCTCAATCCCGCGCAAGGGATGAGTGCTCTCTACGGGCTGATTCTTCGCCACTCCGGCTCGGTGAATCGCCCACAACCGATCACAAACGTCGATGGAGAAGGGTCGTCGACAATCCTCCGGTGATCACCTTCCTCCGAGCCCCACCGGACCGTCTAGGTGATGTCGATCACCAAGAGTAACAAGCCTCGATCTTCGCTTGACTCACTCAAGCTTCACAACTAGAGGATGCACACTTGAACTCTTGGATGAACTAGAGAGAGGATGGATGGATTCGCGAATCACTCTCTCTCTCTAGGGCTCTTGCTCTCTTCCCAACCTTCTCAACAAACTCAGCAACTCAAATGAGCAAAGGCAAGGTGGGAGAGAAGTGGGAGGGGCTTTAAATAGACCCTCTGAAAACTGCCTCGGGCTGGCAACTTAAGTTGGTGACGGACGCTCTGTCGACTAGGCGACGGACGGTCCGTCGCATGCCCTAACGGCTAGTTTCTGTTCATAGTTTGGACGACGGACGCTCCGACGCCCTGCCCAACGGCTAGTTCTGATACACTGTACCCAGCGACGGACGCTACGTCACTGGGCGACGGACGCTCATCCCAGCGTCCGGCGCTTTACTCTGGCTCGGGTTCAAAAACACCCTCTCTGGAAGGTCGACGGACGCTCTTCCCAGCGTCCGACGCCTGGCCGGCGGACAGCGTCCGATGCACCCTGAAAAACTTAGCCAGAAAACATCCCCACTGGAAGGTCGACGGACGTTGTGGACTCAACCACCCAGCGTCCGACGCCTCTGTCCGACGCCGACGGACAGCGTCCGGCGCCCCTGTCAGGAGCGTTCGACGCCTAGAAAACAGTTCTATCAACTTCGTTTTTCGTCGCGATGAATATGGAAGTTGTTCTAGGCTATCTTACGGTCAACGTAGGCTTGCTTAGAGCTAAGGAAGTCAAGTGTGCACCACACCTAAGTCATGAAGCTTTCCTAAGTCAAGCTACTAGTCTCAACCCCTCTTAATAGTACGGTCAAAGGTAAAAAGAGAAGCCCTATCTATTTCTAAGTGCCCTTCATCTCCTTATGACACTTAGTCTATCATTCAAGGGTCTTCATCATGTCTCCTTGAAAACCGAAATGATATCCATCTTGGGAGCTAAGTGATGACCACAAATGCCCATTCTTGTTGATCACTATGGCTAAGCTACGCATAGCCTCTTCAAAACACACGTTAGCCATAATAATCTCTAATTGTCGTTAATCACCGAAACCAACTAGGGCAATGATTCTTCAGGTCTGCACCGCCACCACTTTCATATCTGTGGTGCGATGTGACAGAAAAAATCTTCGTGCTTTTTCTTGGCAAATCAAGTAGATATGGCAAATCAAGTAGATTAGAACACATTTAATCTAATCTATTAAAATTTCCTCCGTACCTCTGTTTTTGAGTTCGAGAAGGAGCGAAGGCTGTCGCGTATGACAGTTCGGCTAGGCCGTGGTGACCAGCCGATATGACGATGATGCAAGTTGGTTCGTCAACAACGTTGATGTTTCCGGCGTCGATGATGAGCAGCGGTAGAGCGTGCTGATAACGTGTTGAGAAACAGAGCTGATGCGGATCCCTGATCCGGTTCCTTTCCCTATCCGCAGCAGATGAGACGTGAAGAAGTTGTAGATGATCTCTCGTCTCCCTTTCCAATAGCACAACGAGAGCCAATATTGTGGAACTTGTATTCTCTTATTCATTATAGACAGATACATGTTCTTTTATATAGTTTTAACCCTTCAGGGGTATATTTGGTATGAGCCCACAATTATGTCTAGGGTTATTGTTTCCAACACACACATGCTGGCTCCACCGCAGTGTTCCACACAACAGCAGAAATGTCGTTTCACGGGCTTGCACTGTGCCTATCCCAGAACTGGCTGGTAATCCGGTACCAGCCTATCAGATGCTGCTATCTGCATCGTCTGGGCCCACACGGGACCTCTGCAGACGGCAGTGGAGGTACACGCGGGCCATCCCCGTAGTCACGGGCTATTCAATTCTGCGGAGCTGAGCGCCTGAGCTACAATCTGATCTTTGTTTAAAACGAAATATTAGAGAACTGTTATACTTTTATATACTCCCTCCGTTCCATTGCAAGTGTTACTAAAAACATTATGTTTCCTCATAGACACGTTTTTTAAACAATAGTCTCAGAGTACTACTCTACTGTTTATGCCAACTGTATTTTTTTTCAAACGATAGTCTCTATAAAACTGGGGGAGTACTACTCTACGGTTTATGCCAACTGTATTTTTTGTCAACTCTAGCCAGCAGCGGAGCCAGCAACTTTCTAGAGCCTGGGCAATCTTCATGATGCAAAACATATTTAGCTTGTAAATTGTCATGTTCTTCTTTGATTAAAGGTCATTTTCTTTTAAAATTGGCCGCTGAGCACGGCCTGCCGCCCGGGGTGGCCGGGTGCTGGCTCCGCCAGTGACTCTAGCATATTTGCTTAGTCAAACAATCTCATGTTCAACAATATAAAAAAATAGAAATACTTATGACATACCTATTTGAAGTCGGATGTTGATACTCTTTACTATATAAATTTTGTCAAATTTAAACAGTTTGACTAGCTAAAACTCGCGTCCCTTTTGGGAGGAATGCAGTATTTGGTAGAATGTCAATTCAACGTAACTTTTATTATGTGTGCATGGGCTCAACTACATATACTAAATAGTTTTCTCGTTGAATTATACTAGCCCGGTTGGCGCACTACGCTGCGCCGTCTCTTAACAGACCATAAATGGGGATGAGATATTAGTTCCAAATTGCATTCCAAGGCAGGCCCGCTAATCTTGAGACTATTTTACCTATGAGTAGTACGAACCTTGAAAACATAATACACAAAAAAAGAAACTAAAATAATAGAAATTGCATTGTTCTGTTGAAAGAAACATGGTGGAGGTATGGACTAAATGTTGAGTCCAAGTAGATACATTTTGAAGGAGAATACAAATAAAATAGATTTCAGCTGAACTTGCTCAACGTGGTTGACTGCGTAAAGACTGCGTAAAAAACAACATTTACAACCTGGAAGTTTAAACTTGATACAACACATGAAGAGAACATATGAAGAGCCAACCCAACAAACATGTGTACATGGCAGAGGAAGGAACTGATCTTTGGAGGAAAAATATCATACTGTTTCACCGTCGTTTGTAACACATAAATTATATTCGAGGGCCATGCAACATAAGAGGTCAAATAGCAAAAAAAAAAAAAAAACATAGTAAAAGATATTAACATGCCCTTACAAACAGTAAAAGAAACAATGAAGAATTAGGACCCAGCCTCTTTTCCCATCTTCCAAAATATATATTGTGAACTCATCAAGCAGCTTTGGTTATTTCTAAAACAATAGGATGATGCTTAGGAATCACAAACATGTGTAATAGTAGCACTTTCTATTGGCAAAAAAATGCAAATATATTCACCGAGTATGAAACAAAGAAGGGAAGTATTTATAAATGAACATTTAAGGTCCATCAACTGCCTTGAAACCATATCTATTGCACTTTGGTTTTTAAACGAACCTTTACGCAAGGTGGACATAGAAGACTAAAAGTATTGGCAGTTATTTAATGGTTCAGCTATGCCAAATTTTGACAGCTGGAATATAGATGTAATATCTTAATCTATCATTATGTTATTATTTGAAAATGTGATCTGAGAACAATACAAAAATGGTAAATAGCAAAGCCAACAAACTAAAACTACAGTATGTATTTCCTCACAGCAATGTAAATACAACAACAATGCCATACCTGAGGCTTATGTGGTGCATGCCACCTACGTATACTGAAAAGTGTTTAGATACACTGCAAGGATTGCAACGTTAATAGTTAGTAGTGTCACTAAAGTGAGTCTGTCCTAACAGAACGAAACAGCACCAACTTTTATTGGTTGTGCCATCATAGGTGTGAGAACCAGTTGCTTAGAGGTGGGAAACTGAATGGTATAATGTAAGAATAATGAATTTGAGCATAGCACTGTTATGCTGATAACACATTGGGAGAAAAAACAGTTTATTTCAATATTTTTCTTTGCAAATCAGCAATTCAAAAACATTTAACACATCCATTTTTTTCCTCTAAAAATTTTCAGCTCAACTAAATATTTATGGGTAACAAATGATACTTTTATCATGTCTAATAAATTATGTTATTGAAAATAAAAATACTCTGAATATTTCTTTTGCATTTTTTGGTCAATCACGGGCACTGCTGTTTAGGAAGCAGATTAACCTTTTATTATCCAAATTCTTGTGTTGTTGCAGTAACCATAAAAAGTAGCCAAAATCCACAGGAGGAAATTATATCAAATAAAAGTATGACCTCTCTAGAGCTCTGAGCTTGACCACAATTTTAATTGACTGTTAGGTTAAACTTGGTAAATCTAAATCTGATAAGGAGCCGATATGGCAGAACGATAAATGTAGCATGAGCACCATTAAGTACTTACCACAAAAACTATTCCATAAGCACACTGTAGAAGGTTCAGAACACTCCATCAGACCATCACACATGTAGTTACAACCAGAAAGAATTCTACAATAGATTTCAGAACACTCCATCAGACCTAACTGAATGTAGCATCCTACTATATAACATTGATTTGTAGTCAAACAATTGAATGCCATAATAAGCAGTGGTAGATGTTGTAGGGCTAGGGCCTAGGAGCTATAGCAGTCAGAGCCATAGTCTTGGCAGCAAGACGTTTAAGGAAGAATGAAAACAAAAAAAAACCATAGAGCCATCGTCCTAAATTTTGGACCTAGGATCTTTTTAATATAGCTAAATAAAGTTAATGTCTTTGGTTGTGAACCAAATCAATAATTCTTTCTAGGAAGAAGCAAACCAATAAACTGATGCTAGCATTAAGACTCCTAAATACGGATCTCTTAATCTTTTTGTAACTTGTAAAAATCAGCATGATATCGCTAACATGAAATTCATCATCATAGTTAATAGTACAAAACAGGATAGATGAATTTCACATCTTAGCTCTAATTATTGACTTGTTCAGGGTGAGCTCAACTTTGTATAGACCTATTGTATTTGACATGTGCAATTTCACGAACTGCAACTGCCACCCTGCTCCAGCGCCTGTGAAACCACAAGACGACCTTGCCAACCTGCCATCGCCGGGATGCACTGGCGTTGTTTCCACCACATCGCAGCACCTCAGTTCCGCAGCCTCGACCAGCAGATGCTGCTGCCGTACCATGAATAGTAATTCTCATTATTTTGATTGTTAGCTATTCAGTATCTTGACTAACTATAAAAGGAGTCATCAGAATATAGATGGTTGGTCTAGCTTATTCATGGTACTGGAATGCTATGCTCCAGTTACTAAACTGATTCAGTATGGTTGCCATCTGTTGTTAGATTTTCGAACTCATTATTTCTTTGCAGAACACTTTACGATTTCGGCTGAGGTCTACAAATGTTTCAGATTATAAGATTTATATAATATATAAGATAGATCATACTGTGATTATGTAACTGCAACTATAGTATGCAGAAGTTTCAGATATTTGTTTGATACCCTCAATTTACGCATTAATGAAACTGCTGCTTTTCTTGAGAGAGAGTGTGTGTTCTCTGATCTTGATAGATGTTGTCTGCTCTTGTTTAGTCCAATTATAGCTATTTCTATACTGAATATTTTTCTTCACAAAGAATCAGTGGTAATGTTTAATTTGATTCATTCCAATATTCTTTCTTTTAACCTTCACAACTGATTTATGTCTATTCCATGTAATGGTCAGATACTTTTATATGAAATTCTTGATCAGCTTTTGGTAACTGGTTTTATAAAGTTTCTGAATAATGTACATCCTGTATCTCGGTCCCTATTTCTTTTTTTTTTTTTGCAAAATCCCCAAAATTCAGAGCCCATCAGCGAGAACTGAAAAGGAGGATTGCCAACTACCATCCAACCTGAAAGAAGTGGAGGCGCATTTGTTTGCTAATGGGGAAGTTGAGGCACACAAAAAACAGTGTCTCTGTTCATGGTGCTAGCAAGGAGTAAAAAAACATGCTTTATCATTTCATTTCTTTGGTTCTGTACATTAATGCCCAAAGAATAAATTGAGCAAAGCCAAAAACTAAACCAGATGTAGATTAGAAGGAACATTTTTTTAAAAAAACAAAGATTGGAAGTTACATGGAAACTAAATGAGAAGAAATTGCCTGAGTCGTCACCTGGTGAGCCAGGCGGCAGGGGAGGTTGGCCGGCCTGTGACTTCCGTCAATCCGCTGCTCCAGTTAACTGCGCCGGAGTCTGGGGAGAGATGCTGAGCACGGATCGGTCACGACCCCAAGCACGTCCGCCCCTCCCGTCCATCTCTGAACGCACCCGAGTCCCGATCTGTGCCCCTTGCCGAGGTCTACCAATGGCAGCTGTAATGTCTAGATGTAAAAGTAGGATTAGGAGGCGGTGCCGTCAGCTGCGGCGGATCAGCCGGGGGCAAAGGTAGGAAAGGCCGTGCGCTGCATCTGACGCGGTGCAGGTAGGGAAGAGGAGAAGGCGAGGAGGAAGAAGGGGAGGCGCCGCGGTGCAGGTAGGGAAGAAGAGAAGGCGAGGAGGCAGAAGCGGAGGCGCCGACGTGCGGCTTTCTGTCGCGGAGCCGTCGAGGTGCGGGTTTTTTTTTTTTTGGCGCCGATAAGAGATAAGACGGGTGCGGAGCAGACAGAGGGACACGATGCTTGCGCCGTGAAGCACCCAGCGGCTTCCAAATGGCCACGCGTCGCATAGAGTGTGGCCAACAGTAGCCAAATCAACGGAAGAGCTCCAATTTATTGGAGCATAAGAGATATCTTATCTTAATCGTCTCCCTACTGTCGCAGGTCGATAAACACACCTACAGTGAAGAGGCTATTAGGTCTCGCAAAAAGGAAAAAGATGAAAGGATATGTTGTTAGGTTACAAAATCCATCAGTATAACATCATTGTTGTTTCCTTGCGAGGCCTTATTGTTCATTGATAACACCTTAGATTCATCACTTGCAATGAGTTCATCAGGCTTATCAAGTGATTTCAGCCTCATATATCTAGGGTTACAAAGGGATCAATGACTCCAACTAGAGGCATGGCACTATGTGGTGGCTTTGCAAGAGGATGATGCTACCATCTCATTCATTTTGTAGACGGTGAAGTTAATAGGTGCTCCTAATGCTTGACAATCATAACTCTGAGGATATTCTTGGCGTGGAAGATCAAGCTGCAAGAAATGAGCAACAAAGAGGAATATAACTAGATAACGCTAGAGGTGAGGTTTATTTAGGTGGTAACACACCAAGGGATGCATATAGGGATTTATTTGGATTTCTTAGAAGTAAATAATACATGTATTAGCCCGTGGGAATCAGCTTATGATTAGCAGGGTGTTGATAAAGCATTACCTAGCATATTAACTATATATGGATCCGAAAAATGCCTTAGAAACTTTTAAAGCTAATTAAGAAATCCAAATAGACCCTAAGTAGGATTACTAGGGGAGACAAAACAGAGGGAGAAGACAGGGAGGGGTGCGTGTTAGGGTTGTATCGGTTTGTCTGAAATATATAGACCCAAGTGATTTTAGTTACTCGATAAAGGTAGGGATGCAAGTTCAAACTATTTTAGGTCATTGGATCAACCCAAAAAATTGATCAAATGATCTGAAATGGTATTTTCGTAGTTTGAGGGAAGTGAAAAGTGAACTAGAATGACATTATTCTAAGATTTCAAACACTTGTCGTTTGGAGAAGGAAAAACACATGTTGTAATTGTGATAGAATCCTAATAAAAAGTAGATCACGAGAGGTTAACCAAATGACTTTATTCTTCCTCCAAATGCCAAGAACAATTAACAAATCGAATAAGTATTACAAGTTCAACTGTTTGATTTTACATACACAACAAATGGCTCTCAACAGATTACGTACATATGATTCTTAAATATATAAAAACTAGAAGCAACACTCCTCTTGTTCTTCGAGAAGATGTCGGACTCTTATGAAGAAATGATCAAATACAAAAGAAATAGGAAATTCAACAAGAGACGGTACATGCAAGCTGATACAAGTATTTTGCTGGAATGGTTCTATATATAGGTTTGTAGAACACCACCGAAGGTGCACAAATGAGACAGAAGAGATCAGCAGACACAATGCATGCTTGCCATGCAGGGTGCGTGCTTAATTACGCCCGTGAACGGCTACGAGCGTGTAACCGCAGGGATCGGAGCTTATATATTACGCACATATGTAGCCCTTGGGCACGCACTTGCCACAGTAGTTGACGAGGGCGCTGAGCTTGACAGGGACGTCGATGACGATGCCGAGCACGTTGGCCTTGATGGCCGTGCAGAGGCAGACGGCGGCCTCGAGGTCTACAAGGCCTTTGATGAGGTTGCAGCAAGGCTCAGCAGGGACCTTGCCAGCCTCGCCTTTGACGAGGCCGAGCACATTGGCGCACGCGCCGAACTTGAGCACGTTCAGCGGGCACTGGCCGCTGGAGGAAGGGGGTGGGATTGCAGGAGGCGCCGGCGGCGGTGGCTCAACCGGGGGCGTTGGGGTCGAGCAGCCGCCGCAGGCGTTGGCCACTGTGAAGAACAGGAGGTTGAGAGCCAAGAAGAGGGCGGCCTTGGATGCCATGGCTCAGGCCTAAATTATTAATTAGGTTGCAACAAGCACCCCTAGAGCACACTAGCTCGTGGAGAACGACTGGCTGGAAGCAAAAAGAAGAGCGAGACGACGACTATGCTAGTATGCTAGCTAGCCAACAATGAGATGGGATGGTTTAGGGAGGGGAGTATGTGTGGTATTTATAGGAGAAACATGAGACCTTATATGTAGCTCTCCTTTTCTGTTTATATAGCTACCACATGGCTCCTTTAAAAATAATATAAGGTAAATTTGCACGAGCTCGATTCCTCGTCTACTAATCTCATATATCATGTCATTTTTTTTTTTCAAAACTGCTATGTCATGTATATGACCTCGTTTGTTGTCGCTTTCGTTGTGCTACGGTGCGAAAGCCTGAGCCCTTTTCCAAAACTAAATGTTACTACCTATTCGGCTGGTACAAAAGCCGACTGATTTCGGCTAATTAAATAGTGTTCTGTAAGAGAGAATAAACTAAAACAAACCTGGAAGGTGTAGCTTTGCTTGCTCTAGTGACGGAGCCACATATGGAGCCGGTGCGGGCGCCACACCGATAAAACTATTCAACATAATCCTTTTTTATTGCCATGCAGCACAGTTTGTTTGAGGGTGTTTGAAATAGCATTTGATTTACGTCCACCAACAATCTCTGCTTTTTTTTTTTTGGTTCTTGGCTTTAACAAGTAGATGACAACTTACGCTCTCAAGTTTGTGTGGGAGCAAGCACAATCATTTGGTCTATTTGGTTGAGTTGAAATGATTTGCTATTTGACAAAAAGAAAATTTTATTTATAAGTTGTTTTTAGGGCTATACATTGAACACGCTTTTTGTCCATCTTACAAAAGGAGTAAAGGACCAAAACCGATCAATGTTAAAGTGAGCAAGTGGTATTATGGAGACAACAACAGTGGAGATCTTTATCAAACATGGGTGGCCGTTTTCGGATAGGCTTACTTCATAGTCCTTTTTTTTTTACTTCTTGGGAGGTTAGATTTCTGCTTTGTTTTAAACATTGATTGAGTGCATAATAACTTATGCAGTGATCGGAGTAAAGTTTTCTTATTCTAAAAAAATCCATTTTAACCATCATATCTGTATGTTTTGGCTCGTAAGTAAAGTATACGTTCCAGTTCCTGGCCCACTAATGCAATGCGATCACAGAATGCTTGGCCCATCTCTCCCAAAGCCGGTGGTAGTACGTTTTTCAGAAAAAGTGAAAATAAAGAAAACGGTGGTAGCCCGTGGCAGAGGCAGCAATATGGCGACTAAAACGTATTCAAAATATTAGTATACATGTGTATATACCTGAAATATATAAGGAATTAAGGATGTTTATTGATGACGTGATACACATGCACGGATGGATTTGGTCGCTGGGCTAGTATATCATGGGCCTATCTCAAATGTCCACAGTTCACACAAGAAAACTAGTACTTGGTCTTCGTGGCTCATGAGCTGATCATGATTTCATCATCGATGTCCAACACAACGGTTCCTATTTTCTAAAACCAAAACATATTGGCTATCTACATCCAAAAAGGCGGTGCATCAATTGTAGAGGCAGCAATCGGCGACAGTGAGGCAACGAGTCGGTGATCGACGACCCCTTACAACGACAAACGACTTCCGGCTACGAGTCTGACATCTGAAGCTTGAAGGAATGGATATAAAAAATAGCTCTACCAAAGAAGATCAGATACATAATAAAAGATATTTTTATACTATAGATAGATTGTAATTAAATGTTAATTAATTTATCTAGGCATACAAACAATTCAATTATCAATTATTAATTATTTTTAAAAATTTCATCTCTCCTATTTTATAATACAAATTTGAAGACCATTTTTACCCGAGCATCTATCACTCTATTAGTGCCAACCGAGATCTGCTTGATCCTCAAGATGCCATTGCCAAGGTCTATAAACAAATAAAACTTTACTATAGGTATGTATTTTATATATCAATGCTTTATTTTTGAATTTCTATTCTATTTACCGCTCACATGATAATATAATATTTGGATAATCTTCTAGTGCGTCGTTGCATAGTTTATAGTTGTAGTATATATGTTTAATGTTTAATTTTTATAAACCCGCCTCACCTAGAAAATATTCCTGTCTCCGCCACTGGTGATAGCCGAAGGGATGAGCATGCCTGTGCAGTTGTGCTCAGTCTCGCTCAATACTGGGCTATCATTCCTGTCGACAGTGGTTGTGTTAAGTTCTAGACACACACAGTACTCGACAAGTGTTTGCTCAGTCTGTTTGGGACGATGTTAAATGAAAGAGCAGAGATAAACATGCGAAGGAAGTGAAAATTTTACCTTCGGTCTCATTAAAAAGAACTTGATGGGTACGTTACCTCTGAAATTAATAAGCTGTAAATAGCATAATAAACTAAGAGTTCAAGTGCATGTGCACCTAATATGAACAAAAAATATCGTTTTGTTCGCTTACCTTATCAGTTATAATATAATATTTTCTCTCATAACAAAATAACTAAAAATAATATCACTCGATTTATCAACGGCTGCGCACTGCAGCAGCATGTGCACGGGGATCTATCTACTGTACTACCTCCCAATGGAAGCAGGAAGGAGGTGGACAGTACGCAGCAGTGTAATCATCCAGGCATGACTAAATATCGCATCTAATTGTTTTTTGCAATTTCCGAATTTTATTTAATTTCGCTTGCTCTGACTGATGAAGCCGGTAGGCAGAGGAAGCCCATGTGGCCATGTGGGAGCCTGGGAGGTGGACGACGGCGGCCCGCTGGGCGCTGGGCGAGCGGTACCACCGTTGCTTTGAGGTTTGTGCCTTGAGCTGGCAGTAGTGTCGTGGCAAGAAAAGGCTGAGAGGATGGCTTGGAAGCTAGCCTGGACCATGGGGCCGACGCGCCCGACGCATCGCCATCATCTTGACCCCACCTGGCACTGGCACTGGCACTGGCACTGGCACATCAGCGTCGCCTCCCAGCTGTGTCGTCCCAGCGTCCCGTCGCCAGCTGCTCACTACTGTGCTGTACTGTACACCAATGCAGGTGGCGATGGGGTACGCGCGAGAGAATCGGCCGGCCGGCGACGCGAGCTGCTCACGGGCCGCACAGTGCGAACGAACAAACCAGCTTGTACCAGCGTGTGCGGCAGAACTACTGATTGCTGTGTAACCAGTACCACGCACGGTGGTCTCGAGAACATCCGGCTGGCTTGGCTCATGTGTGCAGTGTGCCGTGTGCCGTGGGCCGGGACGCGGTTCCGTTTCGATGAAACGGTGACTGTACAAATCACAGGATCTGCTTTTCATATACTCCTCCTCCTACCAGTCAAGACCTGACTGAGGAGGCCGGCCCATTGGATTCGGATTCGATCATTCGATCGACAGTTGACGCGTCACGGTCTCGTTCGTCAGGGTTATACCTAGCGGGTAGCGGCTGCTACTAGTAGCTCCCTGTACGTGCCAGCTGGTCCCGGCTGGTAGCGCATGCAGTGGTCGGTCGATCACTCGGTCCTCACTTTTTGTTCTGCTTCTGCACCGTGCACTGGAACTGCTACGAATTGGTGTACGCCACACGTTCGGCACGAGATCTGAAATGTCTGTCATGACTAGCTGGGGGCCCTTCGCCGTCGTATGTGGCGTCGTTGGCGCGCCCGCGATCACGGGTTGCTGGACGTACGCACGCATCCATCCATACAGTACGTTTCGACCGGCCGGGGCCGGGCCGGCGGCGCCTATCCCACCGATAAGAGAAGAACGTGCATGTTTCGACAGATCAACTGGCCGGCCTGAGGAGCCTGAACGAATCTATACTATAATTGAATTCTTCGAATAAATCTAGGTCCACTCCCTCAAATGTCCCCCGCTGAGGTATTCTAACTTTATGTATCCAGTAAATTGCACACAAAAAATTAGCTTCATTAAAATCAAAGGCTCACAAAACATTAATATTAGATCTAACTAGTATATTTGTCCGTGCTAACGCTACGGTTTCATCCAGGGAATGCTGTAAACAACAACCAATTTATTTTTACAGAGTTTATACCATGTTTGGAACGCGGGAATTTTTCCCCATTCCTGCGTTTTTCTGTGAAAATGAACTGAAATTTCTGCGTTCCAAACAGACCCTTAACTTTTATACAATTGTATTTGAGCCTATATACAATAGATGAACCACTTTTACATTTAAGAAAACATAGTTACATTCTCCCTAACTCCTTAATCATTTATGTATATTTTTTTTAGATTTGGAAGGGTGCAAATATGGTCGGGCGAGACATATGCGGCCTCGTCCGACCCCTCGACCGTGGGACCATCTTGTCCAACCCCTCGGGCTTAGGCTCCATCTTGCCCGACTCGATGGCACGGGCTCTGTCTCGCTCGATGCCTAGGGCGTATGCTCCGTCTCGCCCGACCCCTCGGGCGTAAGCTCCGTCTAAACCGACCCCGAGGGTGCAAGCTCTGCCTCATCCGACCCCTTGGGCGTAGCCTATGTCACGCCCGACCCCGCAGGTGCAAGCTTCGCCTCGTTCGGCCCCTCGGGCATAGTCTATGTCTCGCCCGACCCCTCGGACATAAGCTCTATCTCGTCCGACCCCTCGGGTGTGTGCACATCTCGTCCGACCCCGTGGGTGCAAGCTTCGTCTCGTCTCGACCATGAGGGCGTGGGCTTCCGCCTCGTCCGACCCCTTAGGCGTGAGCTCCGTCTCGCCCGACCCGAGGGCACAGACTCTGTATCGAAACTTTTGTATTAAAAATATATATATTTCACGATAAGATAACAATATTATAAAAATACTAATGTTAAAGTGACATTTAATCTAAAAAGCAAAGTTTAGTCATGTGTTGAAACAAAAATAAAAATATAACACCATAAAAATTATAGTTTGCTCATGTGTTGTAGTATTACTATAAACAATGTGTAACCATGGACTCTTTACCACCTTTATTTTTAAGCCCTTTTGACTCAGGTATGCACTACTGTGTAACCACCATGGCCGCCTCCACCTTCCAGCTTGTGGGGCAGTCCACTCAATGTTCTGTATTGGGTCTCTGATGTTCCATGCCTGAAGGTAGGGTGAACAAGTAATTTAGGTTAAATAGCCAGGCCGCTAGGAGCTAAAAGAGTACAAGTTTCTCTAAAAAGAAAGTGCAAGTCCTAATAAGCTAAAACTCATCACCACAAGATTATTAAAAGCTATAGGCTGAATTTCTTATTAGCAACAGACAATGAAACTATGGGAAACCATAATAGGTTAGCCACCACCAACATCTGCCCAATGTGAATGCCAAGCAGAAGCAGTCCTTTGGAGTGATTACCAGACCATGGCCTTTGTGCACGCCCTTGTCAACAATCTCAGGTACTACTACCATCACTTCATTCATCTATCATTAAATTAGTTTAAGCTTGGATGAGTGGCAATCAGAAGAGAGAGATTGACTTACAAATGAGACGACCACGACACAATTGCAAGTGCATTTGATGTCCGTGGATAACACTGAAGTTCGTTATGTTCGTTATGGTACGACAATGCAATGGCATGTGAGGGCTTGATCCCACAGGAATTCTAGTTACTCCAGGCTGCCGGTCCTTCCACTGTAGTGGAAGGATGTGAGTTGCCTTATTAGAATTTGTATTGCAATATGAAAACATGTTAGAATGTGAATCAGTGCATGTGAAGCTGGACCCATGTCGACGATGCCCAGGTCTTGATGCCCTGTCAGATATGAGGTATTATTGATCAACAACCGGTTGCTCTAGAAAAATTCAAGAAAAATATATGGATGGTGAAAATTTAAATTATACTGAAATGAGGACCACATTCTAATAGAAATTATAAGAAATTGCGATCAACTATACGTGCAGGCATACCCTCAAATCCAGTAATTACCTTCCGTGTACTACCAAAAAATTAAACTAAAATAAAGACCATATTCTAATGAAAACAGTATTTTGTGGTAAAAAGAAGCACAGAATATTGCAGACACAGACTATGATACTTCACTCAGCCTCTAACCACCACAGATTATGATGCATAAGAATTAAGGCCGTCAACAAATACTTATCTACATCTCAACAAATTATTTTTGTGAATATGCAAAAGTTGTAGTAGTACCTCTGTTCTTAGGATCTAGCATTCATTGTTCCTGTTTATATTTGTGTCTCCATTGTATCCCAGAAACGAAGTGAAGCATGGTGGCGGAGGAGAGGGAGTGCATTGACTATGGCGGTTGCAGTCGAGATGCGCGCAGGCAAGGAGCGGAGATGTCCTTCGCACGGATACTCCGCAGCGAGCAAGCATAGAGGCGGCGGCTTAAGAGATGGTTGTCATACGTTTCTTTTTCCTTCTTCTTCTTATTATTCTTCGATCACTTGCTTGCTCGCTGCCATTCTTGACTACTCTCTAAATCTGTTGGATGAGATATAAAAAAACAAAATTGCTATTAGTGATCTCTGCTGGAATATCCTCAGTGAGACTGCAAGCTATTACTGTCAAGGCACTGTGTTGGAGTACATCTTTATAATTTTATCACTGAGTTTTCATTTATAAAGAATGGACTCAGATTCTAGCAGAACCATTCAAAGGCAACGTACCAAGACAAACCATTCAAAATTCAGGCGAATGTACTTTGATAACATTGAATTTTTTTTGCTCAGAACCGATGAAAGTTCATATCATCTAAAGTCTTCACATCTTAGGGCTGCTATGAAATGTTTCTCAAGTAAGATATAGCACTTCCAGATGCAGTAATAACAGAAGCATTCCAACAAACACATGATGCAAGACAAAAAAAAGACACTCAGAACAGCAATCAATTTCAGTAAAAGCCACAATATTTCTCATGTGGCAATCGAGCCCGTGCCATCGAGTCGGGCAAGATGGAGCCTAAGCCCGAGGGGTTGGACAAGATGGTCCCACGGTCGAGGGGTCGGACGAGGCCGCATATGTCTCGCCCGACCATGTTTGCACCCTTCCAAATCTAAAAAAAATATACATAAATGATTAAGAAGTTAGGGAGAATATAACTATGTTTTCTTAAATACAAAAGTGGTTCATCTATTGTATATAGGCTCAAATACAATTGTAAAAAAGTTAAGGGTCTGTTTGGAACGCAGAAATTTCAGTTCATTTTCACAGAAAAACGCAGGAACGGGGAAAAATTCCCGCGTTCCAAACATGGCACAAACTCTGTAGAAACAAATTGGTTGTTGTTTACATCATTCCCTGGATGAAACCGTAGCGTTAGCACAGGCAAATATACTAGTATATATAAGTGTACCAAAATAGTTGGGTATTCCCGGTGTCACACCCAATTTTAAGAATAAAATTGAATGCGAATAACTCATGTGTGCCCAGAGATCAATCACACACATAAGCCGACAAATCTCGGAAATAAAGATAACTCTCGCGACGAAGCTCCACTTCACAGGGAACGCCGACTGGTTGACCACTAGTCTAGTACTCCTCACGGTAGTCTTCAAAGCCATTTGAAGGGGTTGAGAAAGCAAGGGTGAGCACTTAAAGTACTCAGCAAGAGTAACACAAGGTTATGAAGCTCAAAATGGCTAACACTAGCTTACTGCGGTTGCTTTTAACTTGGTCAAGTTTTACCAACACTTAGCTTTAGTTATGCATAACCCAATTAATAATCACATGATAAGATTAGTAATCAACATTAACAATTAAACAACATGATCATCTACACTGTGAGTTTTCCAGGCCACTCGTGACCGTGAGCACGACTATCATGATAGATTTACACTCTGCAGAGGTTACGCACTTTACCCACAAGCCGTGTTGCCCATATGCCCGAGTTTGCAACTCCCAAAACACTTCCAAGGTGAGCGGGCAGGGAACACTATGAAGTCTTTCAAAAGCCCTTTCTAACATGTAGCGGACCCTACGGACCCAATGCAAAGGGGAATATGGGACACCCCGATGGTACCACCCGCAGCGGTCCCCATACAAGCTATACCCCATAACCAGCTCGACAAAGGTGCCTTTCACGAACCACAAGCATGCTAGTTCGAACTTCATACTTAACTAAAGCCAGAGCCATTATAGCACTCATGGTTGCATTTAAATCCCAGCTTTTGCCCTACAGTGGGGTCCTATTCCATGTTACTATAAAAGCCAATTTTATCTCATTGTTGCATATATCATTAATCAATATTCGATTCAATATTCATCATGTAAAGCATAGCAAAGCTACCCATATGCATAGAAAACTCATGGTAACAAGGTAAAAGGATAACAAAGCTATGGTAAAGATCTAAATAGTAATTGAATTAAACACATGCAATCATGACTAGATGTATTAGGGTGAATAGGTAACAAGGATGATCCCATATTAAACTTGCCTTGCTCACAAAGCTCTTGGTGATCCTGATCTGCTGCAAAGAACTCTTGCTCACCGAAGATCTCACCGGTTGTACTCGATCAACATCACCACGCCATCATCTGAACAATCATACACGAAGCAATAAAGATATGATCATAACATTACACCATAACCAATAAAGAGGTTTAGAAAAGATTATAAAACAGAGCTATACTTTACTATGATCACAAAGACGCGAAAATCACGCTAATCGGACCTAAAACGATTAAACTATAGATTAAACAAGATTTTAAAAAGGGTAAGATTAAAGCATTAACAAATTAATTTGCTTTGATTTTCAAAAGTAATTAACATAGATGAAATCTATACTACTGGATAGATCATAAAATTACGGATCTAACGCAACTTGAACGGATCGATTTGGATTTAAAACAAGCAAATTATGAGCATTTGAAAATCAGTGGCAAAACTATAAATAGAGGTTTTTATTTAATTTCGAATTAAAACAGATCTAAAAGGAAATACGTCTTCCAGAGAGGAAAGCGTATTGCTTAAATCCGCCTTAGGATTGCGGGTTGAGAGGCCAGAAGCACAGGGGCGGGCTCTTTAGCAAAAAAAGACAGGCCGAAAGGGTATGGGCCAATCTGGGCCGTCGGATCTGATCTGGGCGATCCAGATTAGAAGAGAGGGAGAGAGAGAGCGGCGCTCTGCCGGAGCAGGGCGACGCACGGCGGCGGCCATGGCCGGTCGTGCCTGAGCTCGTCAGCGTAGGTCGATCGGGAGCTACGGTGCTCGGTTTCCCAAACCGAGGGCACCGGGAGAACGAGCAGAGTGAGGGGAACTCACCCAGGGCACTGGCAGGGCTCGATCGAGGGCGGAGGATGGCCGTCGACGGTGAACAGCGGTGGCGAAACCCCTGTGCACGGCGGCGCGATCAAACCGAGCACAAAAGAGAGAGAAACGAGAGGGGAAATATGTTCCGCGGTCACGCGAAGACGATGCGTGGCTCGGGGACACTTACGGCGGCCAGAGTCGCTCGGAACGGCGGTTGGCGGCGGAGCTCTGCTCGGTGGCGGTGCTGCTGCGGTTTGCGAGGCGAGGCAAGGACGAGGCGATGGGAAAACGGCGGCGCGGTGCTATATATAGGAGGGTCAGACCAGAGTCCCACGCGGAGACGACGCGAGGAAACCGCGCGCGGCGGTTGCGGACTCAGCGGCGCACTGCGTGTCCGGCTCGGACCCAAGGAAGAAGAGAGGGAGGAGGCTGACGGGCGAGCCCGTGCTGTCAGCGAGCGGGAGGAGGAGAGGGACGCGGGCGCGGGCGAGCTGGGCCGTGGGCGAGCTGGCTGGCCCATGCGGGAAAAGGTGAGGGGGAAAGGGGAGCAGGCCGGGCTGGGGTGACTAGGCCGAAAGGAAGAGAGAAAAGGTTTTCTGTTTTTCTTTTTCTTTTGTTTTCAAATTTGATTTTCCAAATTGAATTTTGAAATTCCTTTTTGGAGATTTTGAAAGCCAAGTAACACAGAGAAAATGCAGAGGCATGATATGTACAAATATGTTGAACCCTAACAGGAGATATTTAATTTAGTTTCATTTATTTAATTCTATGCTCACAAAAATTATTTGAAATAAAACAAATTTAAGCAAATTCAAATCTAATTTCTATTTTTAAATTTTAGGGTGTTACATCCGGGAATACAGGGAATACCTTTGGCTCCGCCCACGCTTCTCAAGGTATTTCTCCGTTTCAGTTTATCAGCTGCCATCTGCCGATTCCCAACCCGAACTCCGCGACCTGCACCTGCCTTCCCTGCCGATTTAGCCAACCGCATCGGGGCCGTGGCCCGAGGCCCGTGGGCGACGCAATGCAATGGTGGTCATCACTCCACAAGACCACAATGAACCAAATGCCACGGGCCGGCCTATCCGCGCTCGCTCCTGGCCTCTGTACTCTGTAGGCCGCAGGCCCAGAAACAGAGAGAAACCCGCGTGCCCCGCAGCCTGCCAACCTCCCTCGTCGTAGCGGATCATGAAAGCGGTGGAGAAACCCTACCTAACGGATCTTACAAGCAAATTAGCAAAGTTTACACAGGTCACAGTCTCACGTACGCACTGCAGTAAGAATACAGTACAAGCTGAAACGAATCTGGAACATGTACGTACTCGTAATGATGAACAGATAAAAATATTTATTCATAACGCACACCAATCGAATACAAAACGATTAAACCACACAGAGATTGGAAGTCAATTCAACGGAAAGCCAAACAAATCAAATCAAACAAGAGCTACGAGCGTGGCCATCGAATGCATAAACACACATGCATGCACTCAGACCAGCTAGGCAGCTAGGAGCAGTACGTATCCAAACCAAATAAACCTGATAATTCAAACGATCCAGCTACACACTCTGCAGCGACGACGAGCGCGCGGCTGAATGCATATGCATGCTTAGAGGCACTTGAATCCGGTGGGCACGGTCTTGCCGCAGTGGTTGAGGATGAGGCTGAGGTCGATGGGCAGGTTGAGCTTGATGCCGAGGACCTCGCCCTTGATGGCGGTGCAGAGGCACACGGCGGCCTCCAGGTCGACGAGGCCCTTCAGGAGCGGGCAGCACGGCTCCGTCGGCGGCATGCCCGCCTTGGCCTTGATCAGGCCCAGCACCTTGGCGCACACGCCCAGCTTGAGCGCGTCGCGGGGGCACTTGCCGTACGAGGCCGTCGTCGGGGTGGGGCTCGGATACGACGTCGACGGTGTCGTCGGCGTGGGGCAGTCGCCACCGCAGGCGCTGGCCATGGCGAACACCACCATGTTCACGGCAAGGAACAGCGCGACTGAGGCCTTGCTTGCCATTGTTACACACACAGCAACAGCTGCTCGATCACAGGCACGTGCCAAGCTGAGTGATTAGGCTGACTCGATCGACTGCTAAGCGCCTGCCTGTGATGGTTCATATGGATGCTGCCCAGTGTGCTATTTATAGGAGCAAACATTGGTGCATCGATCGTTCACTGAATTTTTATTTTTTGAACAGAAACGTTCAGTAAATTATTAGAGCGTTAAACTTCTCCCGTGACCATGCATGCATGGATGCTTGCGTCGATGCATGTGACGGTGATTATTGTTTGATGGGGGGATCTGGATTTTTTTTCAGATATAAAGCTGGACAATGCTAGTGATCAAGATTGCTGCATTGGTCGAAACATGTTGACGTTTGTTCTCGCTCGGTGGTGGATCGTAGTTTAGTTTGGTAACTTGTCATATGGGTTGGCTGGTTTGTACCTTGTAACATGCGATACCATGTAAATGTTTTTTTTAAAAATGATGTGTTAATCAGAGGACAGCAGAGCTATGAAACAATGGGCGCCAACCGGTGGATATCTGTGTTTTTTTTGCATTTAAGGGCCGGTCGGTACGATTGTTCGTTTCAAAAGAAAAACGAAGATTGCAGGGGCTGCTGAGGCTTTAATAGTTCGAATTGATCGAGGTAATAAGAAAGCTCAATTTTTGGCAAGGGGCAGCTTGAAGATTTTGCGCAAAGAAGAATTGAAACCTATCTTTTCAAGTTGTTTAGAAGGATCTACTAGGCTTTCGGTGGAGCATATTGTGTGGCATTCTTGTAAAATTGGTCCAAGCAAAATTCCTATGGTACCAGAGTGTTCATTTTTGCTCATTTTTATCTGGTACATTCTTGCATACACATAGTCACCAAAACTTCTAGAGTTGATTAGATTTAAGTCCTATAACTATGGTGAATGCCAAGTAAATTCTTATTTTAATTAAACTGGAATTCATGGTCCAATTATTTAAGTTAAGGACCATCAACAATCATTCATCCATGTTTAAGGTACCTTAGACTGATTTCCGCACTATCCATCACCATTGTCGTTGCACTTATTTGAGTTAGGGACCATCAGTAATCATCCATCCATGTTAAGGGTGTTAGAGACCAGGAATCATAGATCCAGCATCTAGCGGGGAATAACTTTGCATTTGGGATGAACCAGAGAGATAGATCCGAGAGGTGGAGAAGGGGTATGGGTCACTGACCATCCAAGGGCGTAGTGGAAGAAGTGGATCCAGCAATCTCAGGTTCGGTGATGAAGCTCTGCGCACAGGCAGCGATGTTCGGTGTAGATGGCGGTGTCGATGTCGGTCGGGGAAGTCTGACGACGGCGGTGGCGGATCTTCCCATCACTGGTTGCGCCCCTCACTAGATCGGATTAGGGTTTGTCGGTGGGTATTGTAGCTCGGCGTGAAACCTCGTACCTCAAGCCACTGCCCCTACCTCTTTATATAACGTAGTGTGACGGGGGCCACCAACCATGTAAGAGCGCCCCCAATCAGGGAGCGAGTTCAAGGCCCATATGGCCGTTGGGCCAATACGGGTTAGGAGATCAATCTAACAAAGGGGCGCAACACGTGAGCTGCCGCACGTGAGCTCAAGTGGCCAGCCCTTCCTTGGTCTCTCTCTTTCACTACTGAACTTTGTTGTGAAATAGTCTTGTGCCATGTCACGGTCAAGCTCATTCACTGTTATACCAATTCAATGTATCACTAAAATGATCATCGTGTGCGTGCTCTGTCGTGCCCATAGTCATGATCGTAATCCATGCTAGCTCTAAGCAACTCCAGTTCTGTATTCACCTACTCTAGGTTGAGATCCACCTCTAGGAGCCCACGTCATGGGATCCGCCAATGGAGATTTCGACGAAGCGCCACAGAGTTGCCATTGCAGATGCCAAAGCACCTAGAGCCTTTTAACCATTGTTGTGCGAGTGTGTGCGGGTGAGTGACGACCTCACTGATGTTGAGAAAATGTCGTTAACCATCATGATTTGTCTAACTAGGTTCTTTGTGGATTCTAGACAGACTACCGGATTTAAATAGTGGTTTAAGTGCATAGTTGTTATCCGTCCTTGAGATTGGAGCAAGAGTACTTAAGCTCTTATAAATTAGGGAATTCTACTATGGGAGTGGGTGTTTGTTAAATTTAATACAAACTTGGTTTTTTAGTGTTATATGGACAATATCCTTATATGGGGAGTAATTTGTACTTTTTCTATTTTTCTTATCTTTTTTATATCATCTCACTAAATAAACATAATAGCTGAATATAATGGATGCTAAACAAATATTTAGTGTGTCGTTGAAAACTATTAGATTCGATTTTTGGTATTACTGTTGCCTAATTCTAAACAAAGTCGAGACGGTTAAACTCTTCCTTAAGTAGTAAAATTGAACGTTTAGTCAGTAATACTATTTAATAGAGTCCCAAAAAAAGTGTCTAAAGTGATATTGCTGCAGCTGAAATGCAACGCACAGCACAGAAAACTGCAAACTGAAGAAGTAGTTTTTATTCCTTTATAACAAGATTGCCGAATACAAAAGAAACATCCAAATACTTCAGGCAAAAGCGAAGGAAACCGCTAATGCAGGGATATGACAACGTACGTAGCAGGTTATACCATAAGAGAACTGCTCTGGTACTCCTCTTTCTAAAAATTGCACAAATCTCAAAACAGTCAAATGAATAGATTAATGTTTTTTATTTTGCTACTAGATCCCACGAGAGCCTAGCCCGTCCAAGCCAAGCACGAGACCAGCCCTGATCCAGAGCTAAAGACACGTTTCCCAGTTCTTCTTTTCGGTTTCATGGGAAGAAAAACAAGCCTGTTTTCGTTTCTGGGCCGGATTAAGTGTATCCTGCTGGTTCATTCAAACCTAATCCGTTTTCATTCCCGACCTGCAATGGTCTGTTTTTATTTCAGGCCAAAAGGAGAGCAAAAGACCCAGATTAGCCAGTTTTCGTTCCGGCCCGACCTGTTTTCGAACCGGGCCAAATCAATCCGTCCGGAACAGGATCCATTCCAGGCCGTTCCAGGCCTAAACGAACAAGGCCTTATTCGTCTGCTCCCTCCTCCGATCACTACAGAAGAAGCCGGAGCTCCCTCCTGGGGTCCCTTGCGTAGCCACGCATTCCCGCCGATAGACCAAGCTAGTGGGGCCAGGGTTTTCCTTACCGACCGGTGGCCGGGAACCGCTCGCCGACGGTTTGCCGGTTACCGACGGTAACCGCCCAAACCGGCCCCAAACCGAACGGTTCGCATTTTGAATTCAAACGGCGTAGTTCAAACGGTTTGGGACCGGTAACCGGTCGGTTAGGGCCAGTTACCGTCCGGTTTGGGCGGTTACCGACGGTTACCGCCCCAAACCAAATTTCAAATTTGAAAAAAAAAATCGAAAATGCTGCAAAAATTCCTAAAACTAGTTCATGATTTATAGAGTCGAATGGTGCAAATTTTTTTCAAATTAGAGTTCGTTTGCTATTTATTTTGACGTGTACAAGTTTAAAAAAAAATAAAAAAGATAAATAGCAAACGAACTCCAATTTGAAAAATTTGTACACCATTCGACTCTATAAATCATGAACTATTTTTAGGAATTTTTTCAGCATTTTCGATTTTTTTTTTCAAATTTGAAATTTGAATTCAAACCGGTACCGAAACCGAACCGGTCCCGAGTGGTTTGCCGGTAACCGGTCGGTAACCACGACGTTCGGTTTCGGAAACCCTGAGTGGGGCACCTCTTCCCTCTCCTTCCCCGATCCCGTTTGTTGGCAGCCGGCAAGGAGGTTAGGTGGCGCCAAGTCGTTGACGGGAAGAAGCCCCCTCAAACCAATGAGCCGCCGGCGCCCGTGTCAACCAGGAATCACCAGATCCATCACCAAGCAGTGAATATTTGGGCCTTGGCACTAAAGGAGGAGACCGCACTTGGCTCGGTCCGCTGACCGCCGCAAAGGACCGGAGGACGGAGCTCCTAGGCTTCTTCTGCACGGATTGGCGGAAGGAGTAGACGTCTGAGTTCTGACGCAAGGGAGACGACGGCATGAAGATAGACTTGGACAAACGTGACTTCACCTCTGGATCAGGGCTGGCCCGGGCTAGGCCCACGCGGGAACCAGTTGTCAAATAATAAATATATTAATTTATTAAATTAACTGCTTTAGGATGGGTGCAGTTTTTAGAAAAAAGGAGTATCGGAGCAGTTCCCAATAATAAACATAGGCTAAAACGAATGAATAGCAAAAGAACGTGTTCTATTGATGCCATAGGAATGTTGGCATGGCCACGGCCCGCTCACGCATGCCAGATAAAATACATCCATCGGTTTGCTCAGAGGCACTTGAATCCGGTGGGCACGGTCCTGCCGCAGTGGTTGAGGATGAGGATGAGGCTGAGGTCGACTGGCAGGTTAAGCTTGATGCCGAGGACCTCGCCCTTGATGGCGGTGCAGAGGCACACGGCGGCCTCGAGGTCGACGAGCCCCTCCAGCAGCGGGCAGCACGGCTCCGTGGGCGGCATGCCCGCCTTGGCCTTGATCAGGTCCAGCACGTTGGCGCACACGCCCAGCTTGAGCGCGTCGCGGGGGCACTTGCCGTACGAGGCCGGCGTCGGGGTCGGCGTCGACGGTGTCGTCGGCGTGGAGCCGCAGTCGCCACCGCAGGCGCTGGCCATGGCGAACACCACCATGTTCACGGGCAGGAACAGCGCGACCGAGGAGGCCTTGCGTGCCATTGCTACAGAGTACTGAAGCACTTGCTTGATCACTAGCACGGCACGAAGCAGAGTGATTAAGATGTGCCTTAATACTAACTGATCGCTAAGCGCTTGTGATGGTTCGTGGTGGCGCTTGAGTGTTGCATTTATAGGAGAAACATCGGTGCAGTACTGATTAGTTGTTGGTGAGTTTACATTCCCGTGAGCACGAACGCATGTGAGGGCGATTATAGATGGGTGATCTGGATTTATTCCATGAATATTTGGGTGGTACTCCAGAAATAAAGTTTCATTGTAGAACAGCGCTAGCTACTGGCCAAGATTGCTGCATTGGTCGATGCATGTTGATGTTTGTTCTCGCTTGATGGTTGATCATTTTTATTCAGTGTCATATGGGTTGGCTGCTTGTTATCAAGTAACATGCTCAAGTGCTAAAGATCAGCAGAGGTATCATGGTGATGGACACACAGGTTGCTGAAGAGGAAGTAGTTTTTTGTGGTACTTGACGGGATCCAGGCACAGAGCTATGTATACAGCCGTGGGTATGCATGGGGTGCACCCATGGTAAAATGAAAAAAAACAATGATTATATCAACTTTTTATTATATTCACAGTAAAACTGAATGCACCAAAAATGCAATTGCAACCCTCTCGAATTTACTTTAGCTCCACCCTGATCGGATCAAAATTATGTCAAGTTCGAACCTTCAGATTAGAGGCTTGAATTTGCTTGAGAATTGGGCCAACAAACAACAGTGGGTGTTGTCCATCACTCCTATAATTTTTTGTTCTTTTTGTTTGAATGTTGGCTCGGTGATTCCTCTTGTTTATTAAAAAGTACTACTACTACATCCACCATGCTTTTGCATAGGCTAGAAGCTTGAGAAACATAAGGGGTGCGTGAAAGTTCTTAGACAATTTAGTACATACAACTAAATAAAATTACTTATGTTTGTGTTCTTTATGTATTCATTCATTTTCTAACACAATGCTCATATATGTACTCCACGGTCTGTATTATGTAGTGATGGATTTACAAGTTACTCTATATACTTTTCATCCATATTCATAGTTCCCTCCCTTTGAATCGCACATATATGAATTTTCCATATGTGTTTAATTGTGGCTCATGTGTCTTCAAAATATGATTAATATAAATTTTGGATTTCATATTTGAATATTTTATTGGTTGTTATAGCTTTGTTTTTAGATTTTGAGTTAAAACTTTAGTGTTTAATGTACATTTTATTTAAAATTTCATTTTGTATTTTATTGAAAACATAATTTCAAAGTCATAGACTGCACTGTTAATTACTATATTGACATAACTAGTCATATTCATGGTCTTTTTGTTGAATTGCCTTAAAAATGATTATGTGTGTTAGTATTTTTGTAACAATAGAGTGCTTGAAATTAAATGAATATTAATAAAAAAAATTCTCACAATCTCATAATTGTTGTATAAATTTATCTAAAGCAAGAAATTAATTACATAATTATTTGTCATAAAGTATTAATATAATTTTAAATTAATTGTTAGTGTCATGTTATCATGTGATTCATTTAGGCAACATTTTTCATGATTGCTAAACCATAGAAATATATAGTTATCGCTCGTAGATGCTGCTCTCTCCGTCTTAGAAAATATGATGTTATGAGATTCGTGTAGGTCAAACTTTCTCAACTCTAACTAGGTTTGTAGGAAATATGTACAACATATATATCTTCATATAAGTTTAATATGAAAGTATACTTATCTATCTAATGATATTAATTATATATTATAAATATTAATATTATTTTATATATAATTGGTCAAAATTAAAAAAACTGACTTTTCGGAAAGCAAGAATGACTTCTATTTTGGGATAGGGAGTATATATTTTTTCTTCATGTTGTGTCCACTTTTTTAAGATGGTATTTTTATATATTTCTAGTAGTATAAGTGAGAACTGAGAAACACACACACACACCTCTTTTATAATAGTATAGATATTGGTAATTTCATTTTATTTATATTCAAATTTAGAGGTTTACTTTAGATCGGTTCATAATGGAACATAGGGTCATTTAGTTGCATTTTATGACATCTGGACCAGTTTGGATTTGCCCTATAGTGGTCCAAATGCTTGTTAATGTGAGATTGTGGGCGTATATAGTCCCATCTTAGTTATTGATGGTCAGTTAGATAAACGTATAAAGCTTTAGAGTTCATACCATCCACTCCGGATCAATGTTTTTATATCAAGCCAGCACAAAAGTTTAAGTGGGTTGATGAAAGTATGTGAAGCCTTTTGGACTCAGAAAGTTAAAATATTCACATGTCCATCATTATACTTTCATTTTTCCTTCATTATGCCATAGGTGGATAGTTTAGATGTACATTTATAGGGCTACTATATGTTATATTTAGTAAATTACACTGTAGATCACTAAATTATTACATCATTTCCATCTAGGTCTGTTTCAAATTATAATTTATTTGACTTTTTTTATAATTTGACCGCTCGTCTTATTTTAAAAAATTATGTAAACATAGTCAAATTTAAGTCATTCTTATAGACCATTCATTAAATAAGCAAATCATAACAAAAGAAGTGATATTTTATTAAAAAATTTGAATAAAAGGAGTGGTCAAACTTGAGGTTAAAAAGTCAAACAAACTATAATTTAAAACGGAGAGAGTACTTACTAACATCCTGATCCTATACAACCATGCCACGACCCATTAACTTGATGTGTGGTGCTCTAGCGTGGCAATGATATTACTGAGTTTGCAGCTAATAATTACATGGGAGATTTCTAAAAACTATTATGTGATTCTTATCTAAGTCTTCCAAAAATAATTTTTTATATCTTAGTTGGGTCCCTAATCTATTTAAATACCCTAATCCCAATCAAAGTAGCGCCTTCATATTTACACACACAAAAAAGTAGCGCCTTCATATGCAGCAGATTTTGAGAGTACCTTTTGTGGTGTTGGAGATTGCACATGGATGAATAGTATATGAATACTAGTAATTCTACGTCTCAAACTGTTATGTACTATTATTGCCTCAGTTAATTATTGTTTATGTAGTGTATTTAATTTGCAAACGTGTATGAAAATGAAATACGACTGATAATAAAATATGATATTAGAATAATACTAGCAAACGTGCCCGTGCGTTGCAACGAGAAAAATACCACATAACTATTTATGTTTTCTCCTTTTAAAAATTTGATAGCCATAATTTATTTTGTGATGACGTCTAAAATAGAAGCAAATGCTGATAATAATATGACAATATATAGTTGTGATTATATGAAATAAAATAAGCTCATTAAAAAAAATTCTCGAATGCTAAACGTATTTGTTCATAGACATAAGTAAATCACAAATACTTATATCTATAACAATGTAAAGGTTTCTATCCCTTGCGCGACGTGTTCCATGCGTTACAACGGGAAAAATACTACATAACTATTTATGTTTTCTCCTTTTAAAAATTTGATAGCCATAATTTATTTTGTGATGACGTCTAAAATATAAGCAAATGTTGATAATAATCTGACAATATATAGTTGTGATTATATGAAATAAAATAAGCCCATGATATTTTTTCACTCGAATGCTAAACGTATTTGTTCATAGACATAAGTAAATCGCAAATACTTATATCTATAACAATGTAAAGGGGTCCTATTACTGTCCTAGGTCCCTCCAAATCCGGACGCTTTATTATTTTTTTCTATCCCTTGCGTGTCCGTACATACATATTTTTTTGTTACATACTTTTTTGTTTGGCCTTGTTACGTGCCTACCTTTATTACCCACCGAGAATTTGATTCATATTTTCTCACCATCCAAGACCGTTGAGAAATTAGTGGTGCCGTTTCTCTCTTTATTACAAGAGAAGAGAATAGGTCAGGCCTTATGTTAAAATAAATCTGTCTATTTATTTTGGTTTAGTATTTCTACTCATATTACTCAAGAGGATCTATTTATTTATATTAGTATTCTTCACGTTATTTTAGGAACTTATCATATATATTTTAGAACCGGACTTTGTGTTACTTCGAATCAGATAAGAAACTATTTATATTAGAATTATGACTCCTCACTATCTAGGATAGAATCAGATAAAAAACTATTTATATTAGGATTATGACTTCTCGCTATATAGGCTATGTTACCTTAAGAAGTTGTTTAAGAGCAACTCCAACAGTTTGATATATTTTGTTTCCCAAAATAAGGATTTTAGCAAATTCTAAATTGTTATGAGAAAGGTTAAAAAAACTCACTCAAATATTTTTTCATAATTTATTTGGAAAACAAACAAATTTATAGGTCCACTGATTTTTTTTTTCCGTATTCCATTCCCTCGTCGCGGGCTCGTCACCCCAACACGGCGTCGGACGTGGCTTCGTCGTCGCCTGAGACGCGCAGTGAGCAGTGGCTTCGTGGCCGCAGTCGGCCGTGGCCTGAGACGCGACGCGGCGTGGAGGAAATCCGGCGGCCTGACCTGTGGCCACTCGCCCACTCGGCCGTGGCCTGAGACGCGACGTCCGCGTTGAGTAGAATCCGGCGGCGTGACCAACTACAATCATCACGTCCATCGTGTAGATCGATTTATACCGAAGTTTCAACCGGACGTACCTGGAGATGCCGATCTTGTGCTCGTGTAGATCGCGGCATCGCGCAGCACCCGGAGATGGGCAAGGCAACGTGATTGGACCGGGAAATCGCACGGCAGCAGGACATCGTCGCGAGGCCGCTGGACGTCGTAGCGAGGCCGCTAGACGTCAGACCAGACCGGGGATCGCGAGGCAGCTACACTTATCGACGCCGGAGGGAAAAGCGTGGAAAAAAAAGACGGCGGCAAAAAAAGAACACGCCGGCCGGCATGCTCTTGGCTATCTTAGAGGCACTTGAATCCGGTGGGCGCGGTCTTGCCGCAGTGGTTGAGGATGAGGCTGAAGTCGACGGGCAGGTTGAGCTTGATGCCGAGGACCTCGCCCTTGATGGCGGTGCAGAGGCACACGGCGACCTCGAGGTCGACGAGCCCCTCCAGCAGCGGGCAGCACGGCTCCGTGGGCGGCACGCCCGCCTTGGCCTTGACCAGGTCCAGCACGTTGGCGCACACGCCCAGCTTGAGCGCGTCGCGGGGGCACTTGCCGTACGAGGCCGTCGTCGGGGTCGGGGTCGGATACGATGGTGTCGTCGGCGTGGAGCAGTCGCCACCACAGGCGCTCGCCATGGCGAACACCGCTAGGTTCACGGCGAGGAACAGCGCGATCGAGGCCTTGCCTGCCATTGTTACACACACACAGCAACAGCTGATCGATCACAAGCACGAACACCAAGCTGAGTAATAACTCAATCGACTGCTAAGCGCCTGCCTGTGATGGTTCATGGATGCTGCTCGGTGTGCTATTTATAGGAGCAAATATTGGTGCATCGTCGTTTACTGAATTTTTATTTTTTGAACAGAAATGTTCACTAAATTATTAGAGCGTTAAACTTCCCGTGACCATGCATGCATGCATGGATGCGTCGATGCATGTGACGGTGATTATTATTTGATGGTGGAATCTGGACTTGTTTCAGATATAAAGCTGGACAATGCTAGTGATCAAGATTGCTGCATTGGTCGATATACATGTTGACGTTTGTTCTCGCTCGATGGTGGATCGTAGTTTAGTTTAGTAACTTGTCATATGGGTTGGCTGGTTTGTACCTTGTAACATGCGATGCCATGTAAATGTTTTTTTTTAACAATGTTGTGTTAATCAGAGGACAGCAGAGCTACGAGACGATGGGCGCCAACCGCGGTGGCCCGGTGGGCATCAAAACAACCCTGTGATGGTTGTGCTAATCTGCGTTTTGTTACATGTAAGGGCTGGTCGACACGGTCGTTCGCTTTAAAAGAAAAACATGAAGATTGCAGGCAGCGACGAAGCTTTGATAATTTCAAAGGTGGTTAATTCATCTTCTTCTTCATCCAGCCCTCCTTCCCTTCTTCTTCCTCCTCCATGGGGTGGGGGGGGGGGGGGGGGGGGGTTTAGTGTATTATCATCCATGGCCGGTAGGGGGGGCTGGAGCACGGGTAGCCCCCCGCTAGCTTCGTCGCTGATTGCAGGGCTGCTGAGGCTTTAATAGTTCAAATTGATCAAAGCGTGGTAGTAATTAAGAAAGCTCAATTTTGGCAAAAGGCATCAGCTTGAAGATTTTGCACAAAGAAGTAACACCGTACCTATCTTTTCAAGTTGTTTAGAATGATCACCTAGGCTTCCGGTGGAGCGCAATATTGTTTTGCATCGTTTCATCAAAAAAATATATTGTTTTGCATTGTTGTGAAATATTGTTTTGCATTGTTGTGAAATTCCTCCTAGCGAAATTCCTATGGTATGTGCAGAGTGTCCATTTTTACTCATTCTTATATGGTACATTCTTGCATACACATAGTCACCGAAACTTCTAGAGTTGATTATATTTAAGCCCTATAACTATGATGAATGCCAAGTAAATTGTTATTTTTAACTGGAATTCATGGTCCAATTATTTAAGTTAAGGACCATCAACAATCAGTCATTCATGTTAAAGGTACCTTAGACTGATTTCCGCACTATCCATCACCATTGCTGCTGCACTTATTTGAGTTAATGACCATAGACAATCATCAATACATGTTAATGGTGCCTTAGACTGGTATCCGCACCATCCATCACCATTGCTGCCGCACGTGAGCTCACGTGGCCAGCGCTTCCTTGGTCTCTCTCTTTCACTCACTCAACTTTGTTGTGAAATAGTCTTGTGCTATGTTGCGGTGAAGCTCATTCCCTGTTATACCAACTCAATGTATCACTAAAACGATCACCGTGCGCGTGCTCGTCATGCCCATACTCACGATCGTAATCCATGCTAGCTTTAAGCAACTCCAGTCCTGTATTTGCCTACTCTAGGTTGAGATCCACCTCTAGGAGTCCAGGCTTGCACTAGCTGCTCGAATTTGAGCCAACCTCATGAAATCCGCCGACAAAGATTTCAATGGAGCGCCACAAAGTTGTGATTGCCGATGCCAAAGCACCTAGAGCCTTTTAACCATTGTTGTGTGGGCGTGTGCGGGTGAGTGATGACCTCACTAATGACGAGAAAACGTCGTTGACCATCATGATTTGCCTAATTGTATTGTAATTGTTATCTTATGTATTTCATTTCAAACATGCTGGTTTGTAATATTATTTTTGCTACAATCAAGCTAGCTAGATGGCCTCCGCACGCCCCCCCCCCCCTCACCCTCCTTCCGCCCACCAGCCCCCACCCGCTGGCCCCCTTGGCCACCGCACGATCCACCAACCGCCCTGCCGCCACCTCCCTCCACCGGCCCCCGTCCGATTGGGCTTCTCAGCCTCACACACCTGCCTCCCTACATCCCCCTCCTCATTCCCTCTGCTTTGGCTCCCTCTCTGCTACTTTCCTTGTGCCCAGCAGCCACTGCCCCTATTCCCCTCGGCGCCGTGTCCGACTCCGGGTGCGGCGACGAAAAGGCGTCAGCATAAGGAGGGTACCGCCTAGAGAAGAAGTCCCGAGGAGGCAGGAGGCACGCAAGGACGGATCGGCTACCACCAAGCACTCCCCACACCTCGACGTGCATGGCGGGCGCTCGACAAATGTCGCCAAGACGTATTCGGGTGTGTTTGGACACCGGAAAATCCGCCGCGAGCGGCTTCTCGCGTGGGAAAAGATGCGGGCGTGCCAGTGTATTAAGTACACAAAAATAAAGAGAGGAACTTCTATTTTATTAATCATCACGAGTTAATAAATACAAGCTCCTTAATAAAACGCGCTCCATAGCCTGCTGACGACGATCTAACTTGGGCGACTGTGACCTTCATGGTTTCTGGGGCCTCAGAAAGCTCCCAATTAATTACCCCTATGAAGTAGCTCACAGGGTACCTCCGATTCTGCTGCAGTGGTCGTCGTCTTCAATCTTCGTTTCACGTCTCCATGCATGTGTGTTGGTGTAGATGTAGGTGGCATCGGCGTGATGGTCTCGTCGGTCCATGTGCCGGTCAGCGGAGCTGGGGAAAGCAGCTACGCCCGCCTGCGTCGTTCGCCTCGTCGGTGTCGAACGGCACGTGGTGTTGTTGTAGTGGTTGCACTTGCATGGTTGGTGTAGATCAGATTGCTTCGGGCTTCCCGGCAACATCGTCGTGGTACGTTGTACAGCTTGATCAGCGGGGTTGTAGTCGTAGTAGTGGATGAAGACTTACAGTCGGTGTGGTAGATGCATCTGACGTCGGCGTGACGGATGATCCGCTTGTGACGCGATGACTCTCGCAGTCTGGTGCGTTTCAATCTGCTTGGCCGGGATCGTAGCAACGGCCAACGCGCATGCTGTTGTATAAGACTAGGCAAGAGAAAGATTATATTAGTTCTTACCCATGGATGACGAAGCGAACGTGCACGCCATCTCCTCGCTGGCGGACGCCTTCGGCTGTGGACTCCTGCTACGGGCTTGGCGCTGGAACGGCGGCGTGCAAGTGCGTGACGGCCTCGGACGTGCTCCTGGGCGAGATGCCTCAATCGGCTCGCTCCTTGCAGCTCGACGCCTTCGGAAACAGAAAGCCGAGCAAGAGGTGCGGCGTGCGACAGAGGTGCGTGCGGCCTGTGCTGGACAGCCGGGCGACGTGCAGCGATCTCATCTCCTCCTTCTCTGATGCCAAGTCGTGATTAGCCCTGACGTGTGTCTTGGGGCTCCTTTATATAGGCCTCAGGCTAGGTCATGCACGCGCCGCCTGGGATTTGTTAACCTGCACGAGATATCCGGAGCCGCCTTGTTTTTCTTGGCACACAAGGTCGATCGAGGTACGTATACGTACTTATCTCCACGTGATAATTATCCCTTTGCTTATTCATATTATTTTATATTTATTTTCCATAAACACACGGACTCTCTACTCGTGTGCTGTTTAGTCGAGACGAATCTTGGCCACTCGTACGTGGTAGCCATCTTATCTCAGACGGCCCGGTTGACAATTTTCTTTTATTTATTTTTTCATGCAGTCCATGACACGTGGGTCCAGCAAGATAGAACTCCATTGCAATACGTATGTATAGACTCAGCTGAAACGGCTTGCGGTCATATCATGTTCTCTGACGCATGCATGGACCTCGGATATTATCCTGCCAGCCGCACGCGTATATCTGGCCAAGGTTCTAGACTCCATCGATGTCTCTCTAATGCATATACGTGACACCAATACATGTCTCCGTATGTATTTTTATTTTTTTTATGCTCGACTGTACACATACAAATCATGGATTTTAATTTGACAAAAATCCATCAAACAGGGTGTCCTCAGACAATCGTCCGTCCGAGCTTGAAGAACTCTGCGGCTATTGCAATCCAACAGTTGCCTAGCATGCACTTTTAAAACTTTGTTTTGAAAAACTACTATTGCCCGGTTGTTACACCTTTCATTCCCTCTACCTCTCCCCATGTCATCTGGGTGTCCCAGACGAACGGGGTCTACCCTTGTGCTAGTGATTTTGTGGCCAGTGGCCTCAACTATCACTTCTGCACCCTTCCTGAGGCTTTCCGTGTCCAGGTCGATGGCCCCTTTCTCTTTTCTTCTTTTGTGGCCACCGATGTGGTCAGACTCCTTCTTCTTCGGATTGGCATTTTTGCCATGGAAGGTGTCATCTTCCGTATCCACGGTGACCGGCGTGCGGCGGAGCTCGATGCCCTCGCCATGGCTGCTTCCCTGAAGGCGGGACATTTTTCAAATTTTGAATCCAATCAGTCCTCGCTGGTCCACCTGCAGGACACCATTCACACCAGCAACTTGCCTGTTCGTGGAGATGACCCCCATTACAATTTAGACCCATTAGGTTGATGTGGTGCTCTAGCATGGCAATGATATTACTGAATTTGCAACTAATAATTACATGGGCAATTTCTAAACTATTATGTGATTCTTGTCTAAGTCACCCAAATATAAAATTGTTCTCCCATCGTTTCAAATTATAAATCACTTTGACATTTTTTGGTATATTTATTTGAATATGTATGTAGATATAATAATATGTCTATGTAGATAGCAAAATGAATGAACTAAAAAGGTCAAAATGACTTATTATAATTTGGAATGGAGGGAGTATATCATAGTTGGGTCCCTAGTCTATTTAAATTCCCTAATCCCAAAAGGTTAGTATAATTTTGAGAGTATTTTTTGGTCGGTTGGAGATTGCACATGGATGATTAGTATCATGAATACTAGTAATTCTACGTCTCAAATGGTTATGGATTATTGCCTCAGCTAATTATTGTTTATGGGGTGTATTTGCAAACGTGTATGAAAATGAAATACGACTCATAATAAAACCTGATATTATTAGAACAATATACGCACATATTTTGAACAATATAAGCTTTATTCATCAAGCATATTGCTGGGTACAAATAAAAGAATAACAATCCAAATAGTTCAGTGACACTTTCCATGCAAAGGACGAGGCACTTACATAAAAAGAAATACCCAAAAGCGAGAAATGCTCATCAAACTACGGCTACTACGTACGTACTTCGCGTGTTCGCGCAGATGCACGTATTAGCTAGCAAAGCACGTACGTACGTAGACAGCAGTAAGAGACGAATGACAAGCAAAAGAACACGACGGCCGGCATGCTCGCTCTTGGCTAGCTTAGAGGCACTTGAATCCGGTGGGCGCGGTCTTGCCGCAGTGGTTGAGGATGAGGCTGAAGTCGACAGGCAGGTTGAGCTCGATGCCGAGGACCTCGCCCTTGATGGCGGTGCAGAGACACACGGCGACCTCGAGGTCGACGAGCCCCTCCAGCAGCGGGCAGCACGGCTCCGTGGGCGGCACGCCCGCCTTGGCCTTGAGCAGGCCCAGCACGTTGGCGCACACGCCCAGCTTGAGCGCGTCGCGGGGGCACTTGCCGTACGAGGCCGGCGTTGGTGTCGGGGTCGGATACGACGGCGTCGACGGTGTCGTCGGCGTGGGGCAGTTGCCACCGCAGGCGCTGGCCATGGCGAACACCGCCAGGGTCACGGCCAGGAACAGCGCGAACGAGGAGGACTTGCCTGCTGCCATTGCTGATGCACACAGCAGTGTGTGTGTGTCCGGCCTCTTGATCACAGGCACAGAGCAGAGTGAGCTTCGAGGGGAGCTAGCTCTTGATGACTCGACGATTGCTAGGTGCTTGTGATGGTTGGAGACGGGGTTCGGGTGTGGTATTTATAGATGGTCGGAACGAAGCGCGACGACGATGTGATCAGCTAGTTAGCATATGCATGCATGTGAGGTTGAGATGAGGGGGTGCGGGATGCCGATCTAGATGGGTTCCCAACGTCGAAGTAGAGAACAAGATTGGTGTAGTGGCGGACGCATGTTGCAGCTTGCGGTTTAGGCTACTCTATTGGGCGATCTTGGCGGACCTGATGTCTTTTTTTTGTACCTTGTAACATGCCAAATCATGGCGTGGTGACGATCGAGAATGTCGTTGACGATTGGGGAGCGGAGTTCAGCACTCAGATGAATGAAAACCAGCGGAGTCATGTGACCGTGACGAAAAAAAAAAGAGGTGAGAAAAAGAAAAGGCCCAGTTTATATGGGTTGGGCGGAATCGTTATGAGTACTGAAGCCCATGTAAAGGCCCACTTCTTTGATCTCATTGGAAAATCCTTGACGGGCTAAAACCACACTGCTGGCATGGACCGGCCCGGGAAATCTCGACTACTATTGGAAAAAGCCCAGTCTACTACCTCCTAAACTATTGCATTTTCGTCCTTTCCAACTCTAAACAAGAGTACCAGACATTTTACCTACTTGTAAAATAAAATTTTCAAAACCGTTCGACCTACTTGTAAAATAAAATTTTCAAAACCGTTCGAAGAACCTCCCTGCCCTAGTTTGGGAAGGTATAATGGACCTTTTCCACTACTATTTGATGATGAATCGTTCATTCTCATCAATTCAATCATCGTCATCACTCATCAACAAAGAAAAAAGGGGGAAAAAAAGATGAATCATTCCAACGAAAGAAAATGAATAGGATACGAGCGGATTTCACTAATATTGCATTTATTTTTATATTTTTGTTTGAATACGAATTCGAATATAAATAGTGTCAACTATGTCAGATATAACATAGATATGTGATTTGAATATTTGAATATAGATATTTGGTCTCGAATACGTTGAGAAAAATATTCGTACCCTGATTCCAGGAAACATTCACACTGGATCCCACGCTAGAGTTGCGGTTTTTACTTCGCATGTGCAACTGTGCCCTCACAGCAACCTTCACATGGCACGAAGCAAAGATACCGAATCCAACGCGCCCCCGTGCAGTTACCCCCAAGCGCGCGCGCGCAGCGAAGCCGAAGCGTCGCAACTCCTCAAAACCCCACTCGCTCACCCGCCCGGTGCGAGCGCTCATTCGCTAAGAGTCACAAGGAAACCGCCGGGCCGCTTGACCACCGCTCCTTGCGAAACCGCAACATCGACAACGCGCCCAAAAACCGGCCAATGGACATGCCGCCGGCGACGACGCAGGGACGGCTGGCGACAGGAGGCGCGGTGGGCCGGAACCTCGACGAGCTCTGCGCCTGCCTCGAAGACGCGCTGTCGTCCAGGCAGCGGAGCCCCTACGCGGAGGAGCGGCTCCGCGATGCGATCACTACGAAGACCGTCTTCCTCCGGTCGCTCCTGGCCGCCGATGCGGAGTGCCACGGCGGGGCGCGCCCGGAGAGCCTGGCCGTGGCCGAGGAGCGCTTCGCCGTCCTTGCGGCCACGTTCGATCAGTGGGCTCGGCGCGCCGTCTTCGCTGCTGCACCTGATGAACCAGTTGAGGAGGAGGAGGAGGAGTTGGTGGTGGTGGGAGAGCCTGTGGAGGAGGTGGAGGAGGCCGACTGCTCGGGTCCTCGTGCTCCTGCACCGACTCGTGCCATGAGGCAACGGTGGTGGACGCCAAGCGCGACGACGTCGCGTCGGATGGCATCGCCGAGGACAACGACGCCGAGGGCGAGACCGCGGAGACACGCAGGGAGGAGCAGGCGACGGACGCCGTTGCCAAGAAGCGGGAGGCCATGGGAGCACGCGAGGAGGAAGTGACGCTGGACGCCATTGACGACAAGAAGCGCGACAACCGATCGCGAGGCCGTTCGGGAGACGGGGAGGAGGGCTATCAAGCGGCGCTGGTGGAGGCAGAGTGGTGCTGCCTGGTGCGGTGCAGCCGGCGTCGTCGTGGTGGTCGCGGTCGGGTTGGCGGTGGAGTTGGCCGCGGTGGCTCACCACAATGTCCATGTTTACGTTGTTCCGACGTAAAGAAGACAAAACAAACTAGATCAGGCAAGTTTTACCTGAGTTCTTAACTCTTGACTGTTCGTGCCGATGTGCTCTTGTAAGTTGTAACCTTCGAGGTTACGCTGTACCTTAGTACTCTTGTTTTGCTACAAAACTTGCTTCGACGGCTGCTTTTAACTACATTTCTGTGCGATTCGTGTTGCAATTGAGCACCACGTTCTCGGTTCCGTGGGGTTATTTTCAGTAATCCAGTTCTGTCGACATGACGAAAAGCATTACAGATTTACTGTGTCCTATTTTTATTTGGCTTCGACGTGTGATGAAATGATAGATAGTTCTACATCAAGCATATCAAGATGACAGAGACATGCAACGTCCTCGCAGTGTTGATTCCATTCCATGTATGGCATGTTTAGCTCACTCACAGGCTGTCTAGGCAATTACCTGAAGAACATAGGAGTACTTGGGAATCCTGTTTTATGGCCTATCAGTGATGTATCATGTATAGTTCTCTATATGACTGTTAAATTGACGGGCCTTTGGAAAGTAGTACTGTCTGGAATCTGAACAGCAGTTTCCTGATGAAACCTTTCTATTTCTAGATAGAAGATACAATACTGTGTGCTATTGAGAGTGAAGCTATACTCAAAAGTGAAATGAACAAAGAAACAATTTCGATGGAGAGTGCAATGGTGACAGTGGTTGTAGAAACATCCATCTGCCTAAACCTTGATGTCATTCATCAAGTGTCCAATGAACACAGATGACATGAAGACTAACAGTACAAACATCAGTGAGAATCCTTGTTGAGATGATCTTGTTTCTTCGAGCAGTTCCTGAAACAAGAATGAGTTCAAATGTTCATGTAGTTGTCGGTAAAGTGCTTGTAGCCAATCCATATACGAAAATTAAGGGCCATAGATTCCATGATATATATTATGTTCGTCAGCGTTCAGAAGTTATCAGCTTGCGTCAGGAGGTTGCTGTAATGAACTAATAATGCAGACATGCATATAGTGTGGGCACCAGAATCAGTGGTAACTGCAAACCACGTCATTTTCTGTTTGCATACCTGTACACCATCTCACACAAACTTTTCTAGTTATAAGAAAAAACACATCAGGAACATGTGACTGGGTGGTGAATGCAAAATTAAAAATCAAAGATAATCCTACAAGGAGCCGAGATGACCAGTCCTCATCAATTGAATGGTTAACTTTGTTTGTTAACAAACTTTAATGCTTATTAAGTTTTCAAACAATTTATATGAAGGGAAAAACTTGCCATTTTGTGTTGAAGCTTCAGTTTTTCTTCTACTGCAATTGCACATTCCTTCTCTCCAACTATCCTTGATTTTACAGGGGTAACCTGAACAAACACATACAGTAGAAAACAGAGTGAACTGATGGATTACCTACCTCTGTATATAAAGGCAGTTAACCATACTGGATTAATTGGCAAAACAAGAATCTACGCAGTTCAGGTGTACAGCTACTCATTAGGTATTTTGTTTTCATGGTCATGCAGAAGAGCTGTGTTATTGTGGGTGTACCATTTCATTAATAAGAAGAAAATAAATTGAAGGAGAGGGCAGGAACATCCTCACCCAGACACACTAAAAGAAAAAGAACAGATAACCACAAATAAGCTTTAAACAGCCGGCTTACACCAATGACAAAACTAATAAATTCAAGGTAAGTGACCTAATTCCTCATTAGGTACTTCAGTTCTGTAATGTTAAGTGACAGTGACATTGTACCAAAATGAGCTAGTACATCTGTGACACTGACAAATTCTCAAATGACTGGTATACCGAGAAAAGAATTACCTCAGCACATGAAGGTTCTTCTCCAGATGCCCGTATATAAGTAGGTGCCTGAAAAATAAACAAACTATAGCATTACATAATCCATGCCAGGTTTTCCATTGTCCAGTAGAATCAAACATCGGCATCACATACAGCATTAAATACATGTGATCTTTCCTCTTCACAGCCTATCACCTCTGACCGAGGGATGAATCCTCTTCCTCTTCTTCCTCTGGAACCGGTGATGGAGGATTAGCAGCAATGTACACCACGCGCAGCTTGAACTCCTCAATTACCCTACCTGGTGCTTTAACGAACTGCAAATCACGGCAGTAACATTTCACAACCGCGGTAAATGATTGCACAATACATGAACTGAACTCCAACAGGAACGTACCAACTCGGGCAGGAAGTCTTTCATCGTCGCCCCATCCCGCACCACGACACTTTGCACAAGGAACTTGTCCTTGCAGTGGTGATCAGGTAGCATCTCCATAGGAGCCTGCATAGTAACTGCGCCAATGCCAACCCTTCATTGCCAACTTGAATCGAATTAACCAATCAATCGACTAATGAAGCACATGCACATGCTGCTCAGACAGCACCTGTGAGATTGCACGAGCTCCGGGAAGAAGTATACCGCAGGCGTGCCTCACAGAGTATTTCCTTGGGTTCGTTGTTTTCACCTACGTATTGGGGCATCGAAGCCAATCATTCTCCCTCCCAATGCATTGCAGCTGCAGCAGCAGCAGCAGCAGCTCGGAACAGCAACAAGGACAGGAAATTTCACCTTGAAGGCCACGTACTGGTCGGTCCTGTTCGTCAGCTCCATGCAGCAAGACCGCTGCTTCTTGACCTCATCTTCTCATGGCAACAGGAACAAGAAGACTAGAATCAGCCGAGAAAGATCATCACCAAGATACTAGTTATGACGAACTTACAGGGAATCTTGAGCTCGGAAGGATAGACCCGAAGCAGCGTACTGCTCATGGCGCAGAACGAAGACCAGGGAAGCAATAGTGACGGCAAAAAAGATTCGATCTTCTACTCTTTTTTTCTCGGCAAGAACCAGTGAGCTGGAGAGCGCGAGAAGTGGTTGGTGGTGTGGTTCCTGGCTCTGGAAGCAAAGTGCGGTGCGGTGAACGGTGATGACCTGGATTCAGTGGAGGCGCAGCTCAGCTGCTTAGCTGAGGGAACGGAGGAATAATAGGATACGGATTAGGACTTTGGAGTGGGGTTTGTGAACTAGTTCAGGAATCTTTCTAGCTGGTCCTCCATTGCTTCTGTTAGACTGCCTTCTATCAGCGGGATGTGACCTTTTTGTTTTGGGGTTCTTCTTTCTCGAATTATTTGTGACATTGTGCTTTTCTAACGAATTTTGTGAGACAAAACTGATGAAAATTAGTTGGAGTGAGCTTTTCAATAGTTTGCTCCGTAGCTGCAGCATGAAGTTTAATAGCCTATTTTCTTGGTTTCTTCTCCTTTCTTTAATAAAGCAAATCAGACAGTGGTTGTGCAATCAAGTACCGGTGAGATTTCAGCCTCAAAGCTTTTCCATCGAATCCAACGTCTTTCAGAAGAATGCTTTGATCCAGACTGGACCAACAAAAAACTGTGCCTTGTTAATATAAATTGAATTTTACCCATTACCATGCAAATGAGGCTTTTTGCTGAAAAGAGATGCACCTGGTCTTTCGACTTGAAGATGAACAAAAGGATCTCAAGTTCATCAGACGTGTATCACATCGAGAGCTCAAATGGAGAATTGCGTACGACGAGCCTGGTCTAGAAGAA